>JBCFXI010001887.1:0-36648 GCA_038496175.1 Ampulex compressa
TATAGTCCCAGATTTTTGGACTATTTCTTATTTCCTTCCAAGGCCAGGACTCTGGTAGTTGATCGTCATCGGATGTATCATCAATAACTAATCGGCTACACTTTCTTCGAACTCGACATATATCGTCACTACTGTCATTTTCGTTAGCAAAATTATCAGCACAATTCTGACTGCTTTCAATACGAAATCTCTTTCTTGAGAACATCTTCTGGGGTTGCTTTTCTAGAATTTACGAACGTAAATTTCGACGTGCAAATGTGACCAAGAACAACTTGACACTGATCACGATCCGAAGAGATAACAGAAATACATCATGCACCTTGTCTGTGCTATCTAAAACCGCGATCGTCCTACCACGGGCGATGCTCGTCATGTTTACTATTGGCCCGATCAGCGTGTTACACAAGTCGTGTGGATTACCCGAACGCTGCGCGAGCTTGTATACGGTTTCGGCCCAATATCTTCGAATCTAAATCGTAGGTTAAGGAGTTAAGTGCGTGTAGGAAAACCTCCAATCTACGGTGTTGTGCCACCTTTAGACAAATCGCTATTACGAGTCCTCTTTCGCGAAGCATGAGCAAGAGTGTAAGGATGATTGGGACCTTTTATACATTTGTATGTAAATCGTGAAATTCTTTGTTACCGTTTGTGCACTTTATTTATCCTTAATAGACCTGTTTTTATTTTTAATATGACATGATTTTCGGGACTATCCTTTCACCGAGGCTTTGTTAATTCGTGCCAGCCATGCGGTTCGGACTTACAATCCAAACCTTAGATCGCCTTCGGCAACAAACATTCTTAACTCTTCTAGCCGGATTTACACCCATATTAGTCAGATTCTAACGGATTTCGGATCATAAGTGCGAGGAAACAGCAGAGCAGCCTTTCAAGATGGCTACCTGGGGAAAAAAGGAGATTCAGGACTTTGCTAATATATTCAAAGGAATGCAGTTTAATATCCATTGCTTGCGATGCCTGAAAACAAAATTTCAGGCGTTGGCTGCGGGACAGCGCATCATATTTGCGGTGTGACATCGATTGCATATGCTAGAGAAGTAATGGGCAGTGGTTTACGAGCTGCACCTTCGCCTTGTCGAGCATAAGGAGCCAAAGATAGCCTCGTCGTCAAATTTTACAGAAAACAAACTTCTGACCACAAAAGCCGCACTCTTCGAGTCTCTTGATTATTTCGATAAAGTAAAACAGCGACCCCCATATCTCTAATATTTGTTAACTTGTGCCGGCCCTGCGATTCGGACTTATATCCCGAAACATAGATAGTTCCCGGTAATGAACAGAAACCATGGAGCAAAATGGACAAAATTACAAAATATGTAAATCTCCGTTTATATAAACAAAACTGTAAATGTCTATTTCGCCTTTATTGTAAATCTCCGAAGGTTTTTCACCGATTGCTTTGAACATTTGACACAACGTTACATTCTAATAGAAGTGTGTTTTCATATACTCATTATTAAAATGTCACACCTGTGAGAGGTAAAAACAAGTTTTCTATGATTATGAATGACAATGACATGAAATACAGGGCTACGTGTTGAGCGTAAAAGCAACGCAGGTAATATAATAAACTATACGAATTATTAATTAATAAACATTGACGCATTCCAAATTACCAATTTTAGGATACCATTATTGCGATTCCGATTGCATTGTTACATTGAATTTTGATAGATTTCGATTTTATTACTAGCTGCACAACTCAGTTCCCGCTGTTTTTTCAATAAAAATGCAACTTTATCAGAAAAAATGATTACAAATAAATCTTTCGAAGTATTGCCCATTGCTAGCTACAACTTTCTCCCATCATTCTGATAGAGCCCGAATACCGCGTCGGAAAAACTCCTCGTCTTTTGAGGCTATCCACAAATGGAGCCATTTTTTGATGTCTTCGTATGAGCGGAACTGCTGATCAACTAGACCATATGTTATCGAACGGAACAAGTAATAATCGGAGGGCGCAATATCTGGGGAATATAGCGAGTGGGTTAGGACATCCTATTTGAGCATTTCCAGATAGGTTTTAACGGGTATGGCAACGTAAGACCGAGCGTTGTCATGCTGTAAAATCACTTTTTCGAGCCTCTCCTCGTACAGTGACCGTTTTACGCGCAGTGCTTGGCTCAATCGCATCAATTGAAGGCAATACTGTTCCCCCGTGGTGGTTTCGTTCGGTTTCAACAGCTCACAAAAAATAATACCGACCTGGTCCCACCAAATGCACAGCATAACCTCCACAGCATGAATATTCGCCCGAGCTGACGACATAAGCGCATGACTTTCTTTTCTTCGGGTTGCTGTAATGAATCCGTTTTTCATCACCCGTTACGATACGATTAAGAAAACCCTTCCCTTTTTGCCGCTGGAGCAGTTGTTCACAGGCGAAAAAACGACGCTCAACGTCTCTTGACTTAAAATTATAAGGAACCCAAGTTCCTTGTTTTTGAATCATTCCCAACGCATGCAATCGCTTCGTAATGACTTGCCGGGTAACTCCTAATACTGAAAGAAGCTCTTCTTTCTTTTGACACGAGTCCTCAACGAGCAATGCCTCTAATTCAGCGTTTTCGAAAGTTTTTGGCCTTTCTTCACCCGGACGATCGTCAACGTTCAAATCACCGTCTTTGAAGCCTCGGAACCAATCTTTATAAACATTTTGACACGCTTCAGCAGCCGTTTTCTTCGAATAAAAGAAGAAAATCGACCAGCACTTACTGCTGCAGCCATTTATTCCTAAACAGCGGGAACTTAATAGTGCACCTAATATTTTCTGTGAGATTGTGTTGGAATTGAGCTGTGTCGTATACCATAACGTTCATTTAGTGTGTATAAGTTATTTTTCCTTTTTCAATGTTTATCGTTTTGTTTCTTAACTGTTTTACTTATTTTTAAGTGCAATTGGCGGAGCAATTGAGTTGTGTCAATTGATCGACGTTTGGATAGAATTAGTTATAGATTTTTTATTTTCTTTTCATTGTTTTTTCACAAGTGTTTTTTCATTTCTTAAATGCTTTACAGTTTATAATGTTTTTTAAATAATGTTTTTCCTTTTTAGTGCAGTCGATTTGCTTTAGTTCATCCAAATAATGCCTTACGGAAAATCAGTCGTAGGTCGTTATACTCGCGGAGCGGCAATTGTGAAAAAAATAATGAAAAATCAAACTGAGGAAAACGGAACAGCGAATAAGCGAGACAACAAAGAAAAGGTCAAATACATGAAGAGGAAGCAGTGGACCGAAGTGCAGTGACACTTGAAGATTCACGGTTGCGAGCACGGCGAACGGGATCTACAGCTTCAAATCTGTTTCGTTCTAAACAGAATGAACACGATAGGTTGAGAGTGGCTGAAAGAGATGAATTCGAAACAGCACATCAGCGTCAAGAATGTCTCAGTGCTCAGCAAAAAAGATTAGAGTTTAAGCCGGCATGCTTATATCGGCACTACAACTGAAGTTTGTCCTTTTCACAAGACTCCGAAAACTAATCAGATGCTTGATTGATCCGTCGCGGATCTAGGATGCGCAGTGCCAATACCAAAGTCCGGTCTGCGATACCGTCAGGGGCGGGGGCTTTCTGCCCTTAGATGGCCAGGCGCTTAGCGTCCCGGCTGAATTTCTCACTAGTAAACCCTATTTCCTCCGCCCATTCACCAAGCTGTGGGAGACAGTTCGGTTCGTGAGCTTCGCTCCTAGTGCGAGGGACGGGAGCCTGATCCACAAGGCCAATCAACGACTATGTCTGCTACCATCAGCGCATCTCTGGTCTAGCCGCCGAAGTGTTCATCGTGATGTTGAGTCCCCTCTAGGGCGGCGCACCTGGGCAGCGGTAGAGTCACCCACCTCCACATCGAACATGATGTGGACATGTTTCGAAAGGGACTCAATCTTTCCTGCAACCCTCTATCCTGAAACGCGGCGCGCGATGGCCGACGAGGAAGACGGCCAGTCAATTATTGACTCGCCATTTCATGCCACGCACGTACTCGCTGAGCCCCGGTTTAGCAGCTGGACCTCATGTTGCGCCACCTAATCGAGGAGTATCCACCTTTTTGCATTATTCCGGGGTCCGCCCCACGCCTGTGCGTGAGCGTAGAAATCCTCCAGGACGAATACCTGGCGAGGCCGATATGGTAACGCACGCGTCGACCGCCTCCAAGTACGCTACGTATTCGCTGAGGATGCAGCTGGGCGAGATGAAACACCCCATCACCACGAAGCTCCGCCACACGCAGGCTACATACCCCTCCCTCGCCCGAACTCGGGGCATAAAGGGACATGCGGCCTATTACCATCTATAATAGTGACGGATCCGCCTACGTCCACAACTCAGCGCGGGTAATTTGATTCCCAAAAGATATTGCCTTAACTCTTGACCCGTCCAGAATAGCAGCGACATTGCTACTAGGTAGAAGAACTGCTCACTCTGCTTTGATCTTGCAACTGAACATGCAGATCATTAAAACTGCCACGTGCAACAGTTTCAAAGCATCTGGCATCGCAAAAGTTTTGCAGAAATGCAAACATATTGTTTGGGATGACTGCACAATGGCGCACAAAAAATTGCTTAATGCTCTTATCCATTATTGCAATAGTTGCGTGCAAATAACAGACCATTTAGGAACACATTAATATTGTTTGCCGGAGATTTTAGGTCAAAATTAGCTATAATTGTTGAATCAACATCAGCAGACGAAATAAATGCTTGCCTGAAATATTCTTCTTCGCGGAGACATTTAAAAGCGTTAAAATTAACTAAAATGATGCGTGTCTAGCTGCAAAACTATCGATCAGCTGAGCTATTCTCACAGTAATTGCTGGAAATTAAAAACGGAACAAAGTCGGTTGATCTGTCCTCAGGAAGAATTTCATCCCCCTTAACTTCTACAATTTAGTGACGTCAAAAGAGGAATTGGTGGAAAAAGCATTTCCCAATATTTAAACCAACAATAAGACTCATGAATGGCTGAGTAAACGATCTATTCTTATGACCAAGAACAAATACGTCTACAAACTTAACAATATTATTCAGCATGACAATCATGGTCAAAAAGTCACGTATGAGTCCGTTGACATATGTTGTGTAGGCAGACAAAGCGGTTAATTATCTAAAAGAATTTTTAAATTTACTCAATCTGCCACCGTAAGTACTGTAATTGAAAATCTGCGTGCCAGTTAAAATGTTATGAAATATCAACAAGCTAACACTTTGCAACCGTACCGGGTTTTCTGCAGAATATTAATGAGGAACAGCGTAGATCAACAATCTTGCCAAGACCTATCTAGGACGACGATATCCTCATTCCTCGCATTCCTATGATTCCAATGGATATGCGATTTTAATTCAAAAACTTACAATTTCCAAATGGCGTTTGCAATCACGATCAAGAAACCTTAGAGTCAATCTTTGAAATACTGCGTGTTGCAGAAATTAAACGATATTATGCTGGACGAACTGGGGACAGCTCTTGGGAGTTATCTTGAATGGAAAGGAGAAAAGAAAATTCACGGAAACGAAAAACTTAGTCGTATGGAAATGGTATAATCTAGGAACAGTACAGAAAACACGTGTCTCCCTTCAGAAGAACAATGGAAAACGCCAAAGACGCGACGCGAGTCGGTGGACACACCGGCAGAGATCGCGTGTGGCGCGAGCCAACCACCGGGCGGAAACTCGGCTATGTCCAATAATATCATCCGAAACGAGTAAAACGCATCGCTCATTCGCCTGCGCACCATAAGCACGCGCGAGGAAAAGGAGGATGGGCGCCACAAGGAGCCCACACGCGCGCCTTCTTGGCACAAGCACGGCGCCGAAATTCAAAACGCGTATCCGCAACAAAGCGATTTAGATGGGTTGCTTCTTACATGGATAGTTATATGTTGCGCGTTCTAGAGTTGGCAAACCCGATAATATCTACATCTACACAAACAATGAAACAAGAAAAAATGTTGTATACCCACAAGCATTGCGGAAACTTATTGAAACTTAACATTAGAATAGTGCGCTTGAAGCCACAGCAGCGTGAGCTCAGGTAAAGCAAGTAACGAATATAAGCTTCCGTGTCCAGCGCAGTAAAGAGTGGACATGTGTAGTGACAGTGGAATAATAGTGGTCAAATTAAGTGGTTTAAGAAAAGAGCAGGAAAAAAAGTGGAAGAGAGAAGAGCAGGAAGGCCAGAAAAGGTATTAATAGGAAGTAGGCAGGGCTGCGAGAAACGCAAAGTGAAAAGGTGGGGGATAGAAAAGTTTGGTTAGGAGTGATAGGAGAAGACAGGGCAGGAGTGAGAATGGAATTTGTGTCAAGGAGCCTTACCAGAGAATAGGATGAATTAGACGAAGAAGACAGCAAAAAAGAAGAGGGATGCTTGCAAAGAGTAGGTGGAAAGTGCGATTGCCGGTTCGAGGTAAGGCATGGCTGGAAAAGTTGGAGGTATAAAAAAGGGAGATAGTGGAAGAGATGATAGAGTTGATTACAGAGGTGAAAGTGGAATTAAGGGATGAAATATGGGACCAGGGTAGGAGGCACTTGGAGATATGAATGTGAAAGATATTGTTGCGCCGGCCGTCCGTGTTAAGAGAGCCCGCTCCTGCTGTCTCCCCGACGACCAGGACAAAAGAAACTTGTTTACAAAAAGAGAGTTGGATACAACTTCGAGAAGCAAAAACACGTTCTTAGGACTCCACTATTTCTGTACATTTTATAGAGTTATTAAATAGTGGTTATCGAACTTGAAACGTTGTGGTTCCTGCGGCCGTATCCCTAGTCGCAACATTGGTGTCAGAATTGGGATAGATCCTACTTTTGCGGCTAGGGAAGAATCAGGAGAAGACACCGAGGAACGCCCGTCGTTGGAAGCCCTATTCGCCGGGCTACAAGCATCCCTGGTAATGCAGCTGACGGGGAACCAGCAACTCCTAGACGCACGATAGGAGCGGGAACGCGCGCTAGGGTCAGAGAGGGGCAGACCGACGAAGCTGTCTCAGAGGCCTGTCGAGCTGCGGGGGACGCCAGACTGTACGCAATAGAGCGGAGTCTCCAGGTAATAACCAAGCGGTTACGCGTAGATGAAGGGTTTAGGGAAATTCGCGGAATGGCGCACGGGGATGACGCTGCGGGTGCGTCCACGTCCTCGAGTGTCCGCGCTCCGAAATACCGGTATCGGGTATTAATATAGCTCGCCCGCGGGACGAGACAGATCCCTCCGTCTCGGATAGGCGCGGGTACGTTCTGAAACCCGCTCTCTTTAATGGTGAAATTTTGTGTGAGGCCTATAGAGTCCAGTTCGAAACTATTTGCGACTTTAATCGGTGGGAAGAGGTGGGGCGCTTACGGGAAGCTGGCGCCGTCTGTAGAGTTTCGATACGGGCTTAAAAATTTTGCAAATTTGAATTACATCCGCTTTCAAATTTACAAACAACAATCGGATCAAACGATCTTCGAGTTAGCCGTGAAAATAGAAAAATCTAGCTCAGGCTGCGTTCAGTGAGTGCCCTGTAGAGACGCGGGAAAACTGGCTACGTCGAAATTTCTTTCCGCTGTGAGAAACGAGCAGATAAGGCGTGTCTTACATTTGGCGGTTCTTAGACTCTTGGACGGCTGTACTAAGGGCCTTAGTGATGGAGGCCATGGAATCCTTGGCGACCGAAGCGGATGTACCCACTTCGCGGTTCCCTCGGGCGGCGCGCTCCAATCCGCGAGACAGGCCGGTTAAGAGGGATTATTTTGGGAAATTTAGGGAAGAACGCGACACGCGTCCGTTAACGTGTGAAAGTGTCATAAGGAAGGACATTTTGAACGAGATTGTCCAAAAAGGGCAAAGAGTACGACGAATAGAATACAGCAAGACCAGAAGGGAAACAGGAGAAAACGACATAGAGGGGGAGGCATCGGTTTCTTGATTGTTTGTCCCCACCGCACGAAGGATCCTGGGGAAGAACTGCCCTAGCGTCGAGGGATTTGCAATGTGATACCCTCGGAGAATATTAATAAATACAAGTTTGACGGTGAACCTTATTAACGGGGATAACAGAATCCGGGCGCGGTGGAGGCGGTTGAGGCCAGACTCTTTACGATTTCGAGAGAGAAACTCCCGGTTCTTGCAAAACAACATCTTACAGTAGGGCTAAGAAATCTTCGGTCGGAAGAGGACTTTCTGGTGGCACCTATAGCGGAGGAGTGCGTTTTAGGTACCGATTTCCTCTGGAAACATTCCTGCAGTTTGGACGTCATTACAGGGAAGCTACGAATAAAGAACCAGGAAGGACTTAACTTCGTAGGGGACAGCGAGTTGACAAATGCTGTGACCCTCGTGGAGAAAAACGAGAAGCCCTTACCGCAGTATCTTCAGGACCTTTTTCAAAGGAGCAGACGAACTTTGTCCGTTGGTCAACAAGAATTTCGCAATTTGTCCTTAGAGTTTCAGCACCTCTTTGCTAAAAGTCCCAAACAGGTGGGGAAATGCAATGTACTGAAACATCGCATCAATACTGAAGATTTTTCACCAATCAAATAGCCGTTTCGACGAATACCTCTTCATCGACGGGAGGAAGTAACAGAACTCATAGAGAAGGTGAAAAAACAAGGGGTCATAGAGGCATTGAGAAGGCCGTGGTCGCCCCCATCGTCCTGGTAAAGAATAAGGATGGTAGCTCGCGATTCTGCGCAGAGTATTGATGACTGAATGAAGTTACGAAGAAGGATTCATATCCCTTACCTAGTATCGAGGATGCATTAGATGCTTTAGCCGGAGCATTTTGGTTCGCCACGTTGGATATACAGAGCGGATATTGACAGGTAACTTTTGCCGAAAATGATAATGCAAAAACTGCCTTTTCAGTCAGGAGCAGATTCTGGCAGTTTAAAGTCATGCCATATGGCCTTTGCAACGCCCCTGCCACGTTTGAACGCCTGATGGAGTCGGGGCTTGCGGGGATCAATTGGAAAACCTGTCTGGTGTACTTGGACGACATCGTTATTTACGCCAAAAACTTCGAGGAGGAGATACAAAATTTGCGAGAAGTGTTTTCCCGTCTGCACGAAGCGAATTTACTGCTCAGCCCGAAGAAATGCAATTTATTCAGTCGGGAAACAAGGTATCTGGGACACATAGTCTCTGAAGCCGGAATAAAGACTGAATTGGAAAAGGTGGCTGCCGTAAGTGATTGGCCAACGCTAAAAAGCAGGAAGAGATAAAGAGTTTTCTTGGTTTGAGTACATATTACAGGAAATTTGTGAAGGATTTTTCTTTACTGGCCAAACCACTTTATCGGCTAATGGAGGACAAGGTCGCCTTTCTTTTGACGGAAGATTGTCAACGAGCGTTTGACGAACTTAAAAGGCATCTTATTGAGGCATCCATATTAAGTTACCCCGTCCCGGATGCAGATTTTATATTAGATACAGACACCTCGAACGTAGCCATTAAAGCCATTCTGTCGCAGGTCCAGGACGGGCAGGAGAGGGTCGTAGCGTACTTCTCCAAAACAGTGGGCAAAGCCGAGCGCAATTACTGCGTAACGAGGACAGAACTTTAGACTATAGTGAAATCGGTGCCCATTCGGACTACCCATTCCACGTTGAGCTGGCTGCTTTCCTTCAAAAACCCGGAAAGAAAAATCGCTAGGTGGATAGAGCGTTTACAGGGATACGAAATTGAAATAAATCATTAAATAGGCCGGCATCATAGAAATGCGGACGGACCGTCAAGGAGACCTTGTGAAGAAGATAGCTGCAAACGCTGCCGCCGTTAGGAAGAAAATCACAAGCTGCGAGCAACGGGTAGTCCGCATTTTGTGTGAAACACCAGACCCTCGTAACTGGAAGCCAGCTCAATAGGAAGATGAAGATATTCGCCTGCTCTACTTGAGGAAAACCGGCGGGATTACACCGGATTGGTCAGAAGTATTTGCGTCTTCCGCCTTACGAAGCACTTGTTGAAATTATGAGACTCTTTGTAAATAAAAGACGCGTTGCTTTACCGTCATAGAGAATCCGCGGATGGGCAGGAGGTAAGCTGGTTATTGGTTGTTCCAAAGATTAAGATGGAAAATGTGTTGGCAAGCACCCACGAGGCGCCTTCTAGAGGATATTTTGGAATTCGATAGACACTTGCCAAACTACGTCAAAGATTCTTTTGGATTGGTCATTGAATGGACGTAGAGAACTGGTGTCGTCGCTGCGCGCAATCTTCGGCGAGGAAAAGATAACGGAAAAGGGACCCTGCAGGAATACACCGTGGGTGCACCCTTCGAGAGGGTGGCCCTGAACGTTGTGAGTCCCTTGCCGACGTCCCATGAGGGGAAACGTTATGCGCTGGTCGTGGTGGATTACTTCTCTATGGTGAGGTGAACCGCCAGTCATCCGCAGTGAGATGAGGATGACGAAGGGGAGGAACGCGCGCGAGGAGGAGCGACGGCCGACGCGCGAGGGGAGGAGCTGGGGAGTGGTCGGGCTGAACCGCCCCCCCCCCCCCACCCATGTAGATGAAGTATATTTTTCAACGCGGGCAAAGGGGACTCTTGCACTAACAGCCTGCTAGAGACAGCACGGTGGTGGTTTTTAGTAGGTAGGGATCCCACACTATCCTGCTCGCGAGCCCATCCGGGGCAGGACCGCGGAGGACCCCCCCCCCACCCTCCTCGGGGAGGGTGCGTCACCCGTCCTGCCCTGTGGGGCGAATCGGGCAGGGTGCCTTTCGAAGGTTTTCCCCGCCTTAAAAAAAAAAAACCAAAAAGCCAGGGCTTTGGTACGAGAAGTCATCAGTAGATGTGGCATTCCGTTGAAGCTGCATTCCGATCAGGGTACGAGTTTTGAATCCTGTGTCTTCAAGGAATTGGTAAGAATTCTGGGGATCAAGAAGATTAGGACAACTTCCTTACACCCTCAGTTGGATGGGCTTGTGGAACGAATGATCCGGACCCTGTTAGAATATCTGACACAGTTTGTGGCCGCCAACCAGAAAGTCTGGGACGAATGGATTCCAATTTTCCTCCTGGCGTACCGGTCGAGGTTACACGGCATACTTCAGCCATGTTTGTGATGGGACGAGACCTCTGTTTACCTTTGGACTTAATACGCGGGAAAGATCCGGAGTCTTTGCCAGAGACAGAGTACGTCGAGAGAACGAGAAGCAAACTTGACCAAATACATAACTTGGTCCGGGAATGGATGAAACTTTGCAGTGACCGGAAGAAGTCGTACGACGTCACTGCCCGCTCTTTGCTCTTTGAATCTGGGGAGAGGGTATGACTCTTCTACCCTCGACGTGTAAAGAGCATGTGCCCTAAACTGCAAAAATCATGGGAAGGGCGGTATATTATAAGAAAGCGCATAAATAATATAATTTACCAAATAGTACGGTCACTCAGAGGTAAACCGAAAGTGGTACATGTAAATCGGCTAGCGCTGTTCGAAGGAGCCTGAACAAAATATAGTAATTAGTTTTGTTCTTAGTATAGTTTCGACTGGCATTCTATTGTGTGAACGACTATCACCTTTGTGCGCCAATTTAACTTTAGCGGCTTAGGTAGCAGTGTGAAAGTTGATGAAACCCCTTTCTCTACACGAGTGGGGAAGTCGAGCTCCGTCAAGGTAAAACCTTGGATGGCCGATGGGCGGCTCCGAAAGGGTAAGACCCCGTGCTATTTTCCGGCGGTGATCTTTGCCTCCAGACGCATAGCAGGGTGTTGGGAAATTTCGGGTCGCCCCGAGCGAAGCTCTTTTCCATAAATGGACAGGGAAAGTCATTCTCGCAAAAGCGAGTACGCGGGCCAAAGCTCGCGACAAATGAGCCAGCCGATGCGGAAATGCGGTAATAGGTTGTAAGAAAATTTTTGGTGCTGTTTCTGCCGTGTTGTTTCCCTTCCAGAGTTAGGCGTTTTCTTTTGACAAAGCAAGGGCAAGCGGCGAACGGCGAGGGAACTAAGAACGTGCTTCAGATCAAGCCGCGTAGGGTCTCGAACGAACGGGTCTACCATTGCACGGAGCAAAGGCGCGGTTTTGGGGCTCGTTGACGAAGATATGGTATGCGGCGCCTGGCAGGTGTCAGACAGAATATGGTCAGAGAACGACGTTTTCGGCAGTATGTAGTTGTTGTTGGACCAGAAGGAGCTGTCGTAGATTGCCACTGGAATTCTTTGTCCGGAGGAGGTATCGGCGGAGTAGGTACCGGCGGGCCACCTCAAGGGGGCCCCAACCTTGCCCCTTCCTATTGCCGGTGGAGGTATCTGAAATAAGAAGACGCCCCTCCCGTAGACGACGCTTCGTTCGGGACGAACGCTTTCCAAGCGGGGAGTAATGTTGGCCGTGGTCGGCCCGCTTCTGCTTCCTCCCCGACAACGGGGATAAAAGAAGTTTGTTTACAAAAACAGATTTGGATAAGACTTCGAGAAGCGAAGACACGTTCTTAGGACTCTACTATTTCTGTACAATTTATGGGGTTATTGAATAGTGCTTAATGAATATGAAACGTGGTGGTTCCTGCGTTTGTACCCCTAGTCGGAACAATATGAATGGATAAGTATGGGTGGCGGTAAAGGGAAGGATACCAAAAAGAACGTAAATGGAAGGCTCAATGGGTGGAGTAAAGGAGTAAGAGGATGTGTGTATGTATGAGTACGCGCGCGTGTGGGATCTTTACCCTTGTTATTCTGAAGTCTTCCAAACGGACACCTTTCGTCAAGGGGATTCCTCTCCAATAACATTGGAATTATGTACACAGGAATAAATCGGATCAAACAATATGCAATATATTTCAAGGATTACAGTCGTGCTTTTGCCGACACTGGACGATGACACTCGCTCGTCTTTTCTTTCCGCGATATCCTCCTTTTTCTCCTCGCAAGCAGAACGCGATCTCCTTCACTCTCCATATGTAGAGATTAGTCATACCAGTGTATTTGCCCCATCATCCGGTGGTAAAGGAAGATATTTGCGGTCTTAACCAGTCTGCTGTGTTTAACGTCTATAGCAGTGATGCAGATATGGTAGCACTTTGCACTTTGTTACCATTCGCTATTTAAATTGTAATTTTAGCAGAAACAAAAATATATTTGTCAATATCAATATGTTTAGAATCTTTGGAGATAAAGCCGAAATAAAAGGTACAAAGAAAAAGTATAAATAAATTGAGATAGATTCATGCATCCTCGTATGCAGTAGCTGGAACTACTTATTATAACGTAAAAGCAGAGATCGAAAATAAATTATCCCAACGCTAAAGCTTGAGACGATTTGTGATACATAGTAATAGAGTTCTTTGAACAATGCTCCCGTACAAGTGGGCCACGGGATGGGGAATGCAACGATATTTTCTGGTAAACAGACTGTGATGAACCCTACAGCATTCGTCCAAGAACTTTCTTGGGTCAAGTCATATACATGAATTTCTGTCCATAACGAAGGAAGTAAGTCAGTATGTATCAAACCGTCAGCGGATCGTACAAGCGCAACGTAAAAATTTCAAGATGTTGCGGATACGCGTTTTGAATTCTGTCGCCGTGCTTGTGCCAGAGAGGTCCTCGCGCGTGTGGGCTACTTGTGGTGCCCACCCTCCTTTTCTTCACGCGAGCCTATGGTGCGCAGGCGAATGAGCGATGCGGTTTACTCGTTTTGGATGATATTATTGGACATAGCCGAGTTTCCGCCCGGTGGTTGGCTCGCTCCACACGCGATCTCTGCCGGTGTGTCCACCGACTCGCGTCGCGTCTTTGGCGTTTTCCATTGTTCTTCTGAAGAGAGACACGTGTTTTCTGTACTGTTCCTACATTATACCATTTCCATACGACTAAGTTTTTCGTTTCCGGGAATTTTCTTTTCTCCTTTCCATTCAAGATAACTCCCGAGAGCTGTCCCCAGCTCGTTTAGCATAATATCGTTTAATTTCCACAACAAAATGTGATCCTTCGAGCCGAATTCGGGAGTTTCCTATCACGTGATTACAGACAAGGAAACGTTACTCCGACATTCGCACAGTGGACCGAAAGGTTTCTCCTCTTCGGTATCCTATCAAGGTTCTTCGACCATGGTCACATTGGAACAACTCATCGAGACGCAAATGTCCATCTCACACCAATTTCGGAGGATTTGGGTAAATTACGGAAAGATGGCCCAGCCGAGAAGGACCGTCTCCGTCGTCCAAAATCGAGTCTCCACTCTCGAGAAGCTCTGCAATGAGTGCCGAGACCTGCATAAGAACATCATAGCAGCATCGGCCTCTAAAACGAGGAAGGAACTGGCATGCTTCGTTGAAGACATCTTTTCCTCCATTGCTAAAGCGATGGACGAAATCCGTGATTACTTGGCAGAAGAGCTCCAGAAGCAGAAGACGCTTTCAAAAGCCACTGGTCCCGCTTCTGCTTCCGCTCCCGCTTCCGCTGCCGCTTATGCTTCCGGATCCAAGGTGGCGCTTCAACTTCCTCAGATCAATTTGACGCGATTTATGGAGGATCTTACTTCTTGGATGGCCTTCTGCGATGTTTTTGTTGCTGGTGAACTCGCGAACGGACCTCTCTCCCGTCCAGAACCTCCACTACCTCAAAACCAGTTTGGATGAAGAAGCCGCGAAGGTGCTGGCCAGCGTGGAGGTGTGTTCGGCGAACTACACCGCGGCATGGGAGAAGTTATCCATGCGGTATGAAAATCGCCGCGCCATTGTGTACGCATATTTACAGGCATTTTCGGAGATGCCTAGTGTAGGCAACAACCGCGATCCGGGATTTGCGACGCGTGAGAGACCAGGCCTCAGGCATGCGAACCACGCATCTGAATCTTTTCTGTTCGATCAACATGGGAGGACCAATACATCTTCCTCGCCCCGGGAAATTGAACGCTGCCACGCGACAGGCGTGAGCTCCCGAGCAGAAGAACTCGAGTGCGTTCCCTACGTACGAGGAACTTGATGGGTTCTTGTCCCACCTACTTCAAGCCCTGGAAACTGATGAACCGATGCTATTTAGCAGCCGTTTCCAGGCAGCAACTCCAGAGGGGCTTTGTCAGGGCCCATCAAGCTTCCTCACATACTCCGTCATGCTTCCCGTGTCACCAGGAACATCCGTTGTTCCAGTGTCCAGCGTTCCTGGGTAAGTCAGTTAGCCAGCGCATAGAAATAGTCAGGAAATGTAACCGCTGCTTGAATTGTTTCCGCTTGGGACACCTGGTGAGGACCTGCCACAGTAGTCAGACCTGCCGACAGGGCAAAAAAAGCACCATACGTTCTTGCACCTCGAACGAAGCTTGTCGAACATCTCCACAAGCGCAGTTGCGCCCACGACTACCTTACCAAGCCAATCCGCGTCGAGCAAAGTGCTTTCAGAGAGGCAAGTGGATGCGGTGAGCAACAATTTAGGTTGCTCCGGTGTAAGCCGCACCATTCACCCCACAGCGTCAGTCCTGCTACAGGATGCTTCCGGCCGTTCTTTGAAGGTGCGTGCACTGTTAGATCAAAGGTCGCAGGCATCCTTCATCGCTCAATCCGCAGTGCAGGTACTGCTTCCGGTATGTAAATCTGTGTCAGTTTTAGTCACAGGCATCGGTGACTCTCGGGCCGGCTTGGCCAAGCAGTCGGCGACTTTTTCAGTGGAGCCCTGGACAGATTCTCAACCTGGCATTCATATGACAGCTTTGATGTGACCTACCCTCACCGGTTATGTTCCTCCCTGCCTCTCCGCTGATACCCTTCCGAATTTCCTCAGATCACTTCCCTTAGCTGATACCGACTTCCATCTGTCTGAGCCAATCCAGCTAATAATTGAAGCTGACTTCTTTGACCAGATCCTATTAGATGGGGTCATCCATAGCTCCTTGGGTTCTCCACTAGCTCAAAGGACCATCTTCGGATGGGTCCTCTCTGGTAATTGCCATATCCCCTCTTCCAACCAGACTTCCATCCTACAGTCCTCTGCAGTCCACTCCAACCACGTAGTTGTCGATCCATTGCAGGAGTCCCTCCGTAGTTTTTGAGAGCTGGAAGAAGTCCCACAACGGTGTTTCTTCACCCCCGAGAAAGACCGGTGTGAGACTTATTACCAGATTACGCATTTCCCTCTGCCTGACGGACGTTACGTCGTCAGACTGCCGTTCAAATCTGACGCTCCACTTTCCATCGGAGATACGTCACGTATGGCGTAAAGGTTCTTCTTCCGGACCGACGAGCGCCTTTTGAATGATCCTAACCTCTCCAAAGCCTACCATAGTTTTCTGTTCGAAAATCAGAGCCTCAATCATACAGAGCAAATCCACTCTCTTGACCGGTCCGTAAGACCGGCGGTCTATTTGCCTCACCATCCAGTCGTGAAGTCCGTGTGCGGTAAGACTAAACTCCGAGTAGTATTTAATGCCTCAGCAGTTTCCACTGACAGCACTTCACTAAACGATCACCTTTTAATAGGCCCGAAACTGCAAACCAGCCTGTGCGCTGTCATTTTACGTTGGCGGGCATACAAGTTCGCGATCAGTGCGGGCATCGAGAAGATGTTCCGGCAGATCCGTCTACATCGCTCTGATGCTGGTTGCCAACGTATTTGATGGAGGCGCTCCCATCAGGGGGAAGTCCGTAGTTTTCGGTTGCTTACGGTTACCTACGGCACTGCCTCCGCTTCTTTCCTTGCGCAGCGTGTTTTGAGGCAGCTTGTTTTGGATGAGGGATCCAATTTCCCATTGGCCGCTTCGATCATCTCGTACAATATCTATGCGGGCGATATTATGTTTGGGGCTGACAATCTCCACGAACTTCTAGAGTCTAGAAACAAGTTAGTCGTGTTGCTCATGGCGGGTGGCTTTCTCCCACACAAATGGGCCAGCAATTCTCCTGAAATATTGTCCGACTTGCCTTTTGTCGTATTATGTCCATGAGTCCGAAAACCTTCGGTGACGATTCCACGCTTAAGGTCCTGAGAGTGCAGTGGAACCCTTCCACAGATTCCTTTACCTTCGGAGTCCTCCCTCAGCCCGTAATCAGTACCAGACGGCAATTCTTGTCCTTCTTGGCTCGCTTCTACGTCCCTCTTGGTAGGGTGTCTCCGGTCACTATTACTGCCAAAATCCTTTTAGAGCTCCTATGGGTGCAGAAAGTTGGATGGGACGACCTCTTGCCGGTTGAACTTTGCCATTCCTGTCGGGAATTCCAAGCCAATTTAACGACCTTGTCCGTCATTTCCGTCCCTAGGTGGACTGGGCAATCTTCTTCCTTTCCGGACCTGGAACTGTACGGCTTCTGCGATGCTTCCAACTCTGCGTATTCGGCAGTTGTGTATTGCAGAATTCCCCAGGCATCTTCTTTTGCACTAACTCTACTTTCCGCTAAGACGAAAGTAGCGCCTTTAATGGTCCTTAGCGTCCCGAGGTTAGAGCTCTGTGCAGCGGTCTTGTTGAGTCGAGGCTTGGTTTACGTTAGGGATTTGATGCGTTTCCCTAATGTTCCGACTCATTGCTAGTCTGATTCCTCTGTCGTTTTGGCTTGGTTAGATTCTCCCCCTTCACGGTGGAAACCTTTTGTGACACACCGTTTGTCAACTATTAACGACTTGATTCCTAACGCCGAGTAGAAGCACGTGTCTACCAAAGATAATCCTGCGGATTATGCATCGCGCGGTATAACGGCTTGTGCCCTCTCCGTGCATCTCTTACAGTGGCATGGGCCTCTTTGCCTCGTTTACTCCTCGTGTTGCTGCCCCCTGAGCAGGACTGATGTCGTGGATACCAGTAGCTTAGAACAACGAAATATCACACACTCGCATTTCGATATTCGTGCCCCTCCGTCCATATATATATATATACATATGTACGTGTGTGTGTGTGTAGTTATTTCTACGTATGTTTGTTTTCTTTAGTTTAACGTCAATGGTGTCATGCGTGGGTATAGTAATATATGATAATTCAAATTTAAATGTTACATTGTTGAAGATTCGCCCGTGTTTTAACGATTTCTTAACTAACGAACATTTATGATTATCGTAGATTTAGCACGACCAGGGGTCCATTTGCAGTCTTTTTTGAAGTGAGGGTATACTCGTTCTGCCTTGATCCTTTTGTTTCAGCTCGGGGCCGAAGGATCACCACTACAGCTGTCAGGATCTTTCCTTCCCTCGTAGATGTATCTCCGGTTGCTTCGTTCGGGTAGAAGTTTTTCACGGCGTAAATTTGCAATGCTCCTGCACTTGCCGTATCAAAGGAGGTGAATATTGTTCACAGCCGGTCTCATGCATCATTGACGATATTTCAAATGGATATCTCATCTGCGAAATTGGCAAGATTTACTGCCTGTGAAATTACCAAATTCAAGATTGCTGGCTTTTTAGTAGGAAATAGTATATATTCTTGTAGTTGTCCAAATTGACCTTCTGGTAGATGCCGCTGATCGTCACAGGGGTCGGCTCGTAGGCTTCATCATTCCAGGTGTTACGCCCCGTGCGGCTGGTAGCGTGAATTGATATCACTACACTAAACAAAAATGTGGGAATTATTTTGTTGCATGAGATTTGCGTTTCTGTTTGGACCCAAATATGCGTGTTGGGAAGTAGGAAATACGTTGTATTTCCTTTTGATGCAGGTAGATCGGTGTAGCATTCAGGCACGTGGTATGTTTTCACGGTGACCGATATGCATTTTATTATGTACTCTGTTCCTCCAGCGATGACTGCGATGTAACCACTCCACCTTTTATTAAATGATATGCGAACTTGTCCAATGCTTGCGTGCAATCCTCAGGACCTTCTACCACTCTTATTGCAACACTCCTTCATACTGCAATGTCATTTCAGGAATCGTAAGGGTCGCAGTACTCACCTGTGCAGCTTCCGTCGGAGAACAGGCTCCTAGGTGAGGTTACAAATGTCCGAACGTGGGGAGTCGCAATAGTATTCTATTAACCCCTGATTAACCATAATGAAAGATTTAATAAGAATAAAAATGAGTTGCACTGACTATTTGTATTTCTATTTTGCGTAAGCATAGTGTCTTGATACATGGTTGTTTGATGTACTTGTTTGTGAAGTGTATATGTTTAGTTTACTGTGGACGACATGGCTGTATTGTCAAAAAATAAAAATTATTATTGTTATTATTTTTGTTAATATTTTAATAAATAGATAATTGTATATTTTAGTAACGGTTAGTCCAGAATGTAACGACGTCGGCGATATATATATATATATATATATAAAGAAGATGTCAACAAACTTTAAATTGCTAGGGTACACTCTACGGAGTTCATTTCCCCTTTTTTTTCACATATAATTTGATGTTATAATTCACTAACAAATCTTGAACGGCCCGGTATAGCGGTTATCAAATTTTCCTTTCCCCGATTCTTTGATAAGGAAAACTTCATCACCTTAATAAGAAAAACAAAATATTTTTTAAAAATTTGCCTGTTGGTTACATAAGAATTTAAAGATTCTCATTTCATTTTTTTTTATCATTGCTAACGTCGTTGCTGCTAAATGAATTCAAGCCATTTATATCAACTTTCTTTTTATCGCCTTTTTATTTTTATTTATAAAGCTATTATGATTGCATGTTATAAAAAAATGATATGATATTTGGCGATCTTCTGAAGGAAGGTTTGGCTTTTATGGCGATTTTAAAAAAACGTGATTTTTCTCGCAGTCTTTTGATATATACGCCTAAATGTTCAGCATCACGGTTTTCACATACGCAATGTTCAGTCGTATCGGGTTTCGACTTTGATAAAGTGTGATCGCGTTCTGGAGGTCGTCCATGTTTTCTATCTATTTCTAATTTTCTGTCCACCATAAATTCTTGTGATGGTGCAGGCGGTTGTCCTTTTGGACTATCGAGGTAGGGTATATACCGATTCTTCTTACATGCGCGGCTCCTAATAATTATACGATATGCCTGATTTTCTAAAAACTCCACGATTTTAGTTTTATTTATCCGCGACTCTTGACAATAAATGAGTTTTACGGATATTTCCGAACATTGAATTATTCGCACGATTAATTTTCTCCCGATCAAAATTATGCAGCCTTAACAAATCCTTTACTTCCGCGGCGCGTTCTTCAGTTTCCTTTACATCTTGTAATTCATCATTATTAAAAACTCGCGTTTTATATCATTCTTGTTTTCATTTTCATTTTTATTTTGATTTATCGCATCAGTTTTGCGTGAGTTCAAATCACAAGCCATAGTTTCCGCATTACATTCTTCGACACTTCTAACTCTTGAATGAACTCTTGTTCTTGTCGTTATTTATTAAATTTTTCCCGTCAAAGTTTTCGCTTATAACACTTAAACACGGTGTAACATTGTAACCGCACGTACGCACGTAGGCATACCCACACTACGTGGAAATTGGTGGGGCGTATTTGCGCTCCACTTCGATCGCTTGGTCGTCCTTAGCGGAACGGATGGCAAGCCTGTTGGGTTGCCTCGGAAGGCCCTGGGATGCAATCTGCTGCGTACACGTAGGGGTCGTGCGGTCCGTGGCCCTTTACAGGGCTCCGGTCCGGGCCCGCGATCTAATGGCCAGCCTGTACAGCCGAGATGGGCTGCAATGGATCGAGAGTCGACTGACCGTCAGGATCGTGCGGGCATACCACACGGCCTCTTACGCGGCGGCAATGGTTCTGGCGGAGTAGCTCCCTATGGTGCTGTTAGGGGAGGAGGCGCAGGAGCTCCACATCGAGATGGAGATGCCCCGTCAGGACCGGCGATCGATTTAGGAGCCGCAAAGCGTCCAGCCCAGCAGCACGTTGTTGCGGAGTGACAACGACACCCCATTCAGTCCGCGAACGCGAGATAACGCGCTGTTACGGCTGTTACGCTGTTATGACACAAATATTACCTGGGCACAGATGCTTCGGTAAGTACCTATGTTGGATCAAGTAGGAACGGACGACGTAGTGCCACCACTGCCCCGATGGGCAGGACACGGCGCAGCACACGCTGGGGCATTGCACACCGTGGAAAAGTCTGCGCCGTGTCCTGCAGATTGAAGTAGGCATGGATCTCTCGCTGCCAGCAGTCGTGCCGGCGATGCTGAGCGGCGACAGGTGCGCTGTGGCCTCCTTATGAGAGGAGGTCATGCTGCAGAAAGAGGCCGCGGGAGAGCGGACCCGCGATGCTGTCACAGGCAGCGCAGGTGCCCCTGTCGCTCCCGCCTGATTAATTTTTTGTTCGTATAGTGGTGCGACTGAGGGTGCACTATGACGCCCATTGCACCAATCGCACCACGGCAGCTAGCAGGCGGTCCGAGTGCGGACTCGACCACCATTGAATGCAACTCCCCCGGGCGGGATGGGCGTCAAGTTAGCTAAGCTAGCTGGGGGTCTCCTGACCCCTCCTGCAAAGGTCGCCACGGCGACGCGGCACGGGGGGCGGGGGCACTGTGAGAGATCGCGTGTAGTTATCGGTGCCCCCCCCCCCGCACTATGCTTAGGCTGGCTGCCGTGGGCGTTTTAGCCGGTAAAAATGCGGCACTTCCTCGGCTCCCTCCCCCAAAGAAGCCGGGGTGTATATGAAGATTTCCCCCACGTAAAAAAAAAGATATGGCTCAAGTTGGTTTTTTTCAGTTTACATACCACGGCATAGATTGCTCGTGTGACGTGGATTTGTGCAGAATTGTGTAGAACGCCGTGTAGGCACTGCATGAAGAACATTTAGGTTTTTTAACGGTTCTGGATGCAATATCGGCTCTTCTGGGAAAGGTTGAAGAAAGAGGGATAATGGTGAAAACCCTTTTCCTACCCAGATCGTAGGACACTATGATCGTTAGACCCCCATTTGGAACGGATGGCAGGCCTTTTGAGCCATCTTCATCCAAACCTCGTGGGGGGGGGGGGGGGGTGTCCGACAAGCGTACGTGACTGTCATGTGGCCTGTCATAATTTATAAATCTCCATTATGGGGCGGCGCCTGATGACCGGCCGAATCAGCCGTGATTGAGAGGTGGCAGGCCATCAAGATCGAGCGACCGTACCGCACAAGCTCCTACGTGGCTGCAATGATTCTCGCAGAGCAGCTCCCTGTGGCGCTACTGATGTAGGAGACACAGGAAATACCCTTTCTTTTTTTTTTGGCGAGGAAAATCTTCAAAAGGCACCCTGCCCGATTCGCCCCGCAAAGGCGGACGGCAGCCGCGCTCACCCCTTGGGGAGGTTGGGGTCATCCGCGGTTCTGTCCCGGACGGGCTCGCCGGCCGGGTTGTGTAGGATTTTTACCCACTATAAACCGTCATCATGCTTTTCTTAGCAGGATATCGGTGCAATGAAGGGGGCCCCGGGAGAAGTGTCAAGCCATTATGTCCGGAACCAGAAATAGAAATGCCCCGTCAAAACCGGCGATCAATTTGGAATCCGCAAGGCGCCAAGTCAGGCGGCGCGTTATCATGCAGGGACGTCGCCGCCTCTCCGAGCCTGCTAATGCCGGGCTGCGCGCTATCGCGGCAATCCTGCCAAGCCTTGAGAACTGGCTGAACAACTATTAGGGACGGCTGCTCTACCGTAAGATATAGATGCTCACCGGCTTCCGAGATGGTCGCGTGCGTGACTTGACGAGGCGGTCGTGATGTGTGGCGATCCACGCCGTCGTCTGACCAGAACGCTTTTCAGCCGAGCCCAGCGATATCCCGGGCCAGACTCTGCGCGCGATGCACGCGGACACGCACGCTACATGCGTTCGTACCTGGCTCCGATGCACGCGCGCCCGCATGTGGCGGAACTACGAGGAAGCGTGGAAAGCTGAGCTATATGAGGGCTTTCGCCAGACACAGGAAGCTCTTAGGCATGCCATAAGAGCGACCAAGGCCCAGGCCTGGCAAGAGCTCCTCGGGATTCTGAATAAAAACCCATGGGGGCGCCTATACCGGCTGGTATTGGGCAAGCTTCAACCAGGGGTCCCTCCGATAACGGAGTCCCTAAACGTCTAACTCTTTGAGGGTATCATCTCGGCGCTATCTCCGAATGTTCCGGAAGAGTGTCGTCGCGGTTCCCACCAGATACATTGACGGATCCTACCATTTGATTCAGCATACTGGGAGTGACAAGGGAGGAGCTCTTCGGGGAGTTTAAGTGCCTTGGAGCCGGGCGCACTGCGCTGGATCCCGATAGCATCCCCGGATGGGTTCCGGTCTTGACACGAACCATGCCCGTAATCAAACTAGAGGGGCATTTTAGCAGCTCTCTCCAGGCTGGGATATTTTCCTTACTGTTGTGACGGAGTCTTTTCGTTCATATAAAAAAGGACGGGCGGCCCGCAGAATCTCCCTTGGCGCACCGGTCGATCTGCCTTCATTTTACGTGCAGGAAATATCCATAGATTCTGGATTCATACCCGCTAAAACTCTCACGGCGGTCAGCTTATGCACAGTTGAGGCAGGGGTAGGGCACCGGAACTGCTAAAAACACCGCCCGTTTGCCACTAGCGCGAATCTTACTCGGGTGTTGAAATACCCTCACCTTGTCAAACTAATTGCCAGCGGTGCGCGACCGCCACGCCCCTCCCCGTGAGAAGTTTTGTGCAATGGCTGCTGAATCTCGACACGGTTCGCCCGCAACTCCCAGTGGTACGAATGGAGCAATGAGCGCCTCAGAGCGCCCTCAATCGCACCACTTCATAAAATTAATCTACCAGGGGTAAAAGGATAGCCTGACTCGGTGAGGAGTTCTCGTATACATCGTATGAGATGTCTCGCAGAATAGGCCTGGGTACGGGACTCCTGTGGGATGCCGCATCGTGTCTCCTTCGCCCCCATGGCGGCCAATCTGTTCGAGTATTCCACCCATCGATCCATCCGATAAGTAGGACCCGATCACATCCTGAAAGTACTATCGCACACGGTGATACCGAATCCAGGATGGCCCCCCGGGGCAGAGCTTTCCATTTTTGTTGTACAGACAAATGAGGCGGTTCACCGAGGGAGTCTCAGCGGGCCGACCTTCCTTCCTGATGCGGACCAATCTGATCAACCTTTACAGTGAGAGGAAACGGTCAGGTTGGAGGTAGCTGTTAAAGTGCTCATCCAATCCGGTCTCGAGGACGCATAGGATCAAGACTGAAGCGCGTCCGGTGATACCGTCGGGTGCTGGTGCATTACGGCGGGCTCCGAGGCGCTTAATAACTTCTTATGAATCCCGCTCATAGGACCAGATGGTACGGTCCGGCTCAGATTCAGGTAAAGGCCGCCGGGACATACCCTCCGACAAATCGCAAAAAAAAGTGCCGCGACGACCTCTACAAGTAGCTAGAGTGGTCAAGGGACTCCATCAACGGGGGCACTCATGGGCGAAACCTACCCACAACTATGCGGTACGGCTTTCCTCATGGGTCCCCGTCCAAAGTCTCGACGAAATCACTGCAAGTCTGGGCCTTCGCCTTTCTAATGGCCTGCCTCAGGGCTCGCTCTGCGTCCCTTAAGGCTTTGTACTTTTGGGCGACCCACGCCTCGTCACGATTCGTTTTTCGTCGGGCGCGCGTGTACTGGCGTCGGGCGTGGATAGAAGTAGATCGCATCTCTGCAATCGCACACGACCACAAGTGCGCTCTGGACGGCGTGGGCCGTCACCATCAGGACGTTGTCGATTAGTCAGCTAAGCAACCATCGCGGTGGTGCGTTGCTCGCTGATCGGCCGTAACGGGTTTGTTTCACTACCGCGCGGTGGCAATGTCCACCAAGACGTATATATGGTCCGATAAAGATTCTAGCTTAACGTGCGACGTATTGCGGCTGCGGTTGCCCTCATCATATCGACTGCCCCGGCCATCTTACGCACGTCGTTGGACGAGATGTAATATACCACCACCGCGATGCCCCGTCACTATGCCGCCGCGGACCCAGTCCCACACTGGAACAGCGTGAAGGACGGACACACGGCGTGCCAAACCTCACAATCGTCGCGAGACCGTCCGCGTCCGTCACCTAGTCTGGGTGATCCAGAACGTGGTGCGGCACAGCAACTACCACCAGCCCGATGTTGCACTCGCGTAGGGCCTGTGCTCCGCGCGAGAAGTTTAAATTGGCTTAAAGTAGGCAATCGTACATTAATTTACACTACGTTCATCGCCTCTTCCAGTCTTACTGCCGATTTTGCTGGCCCCTTCTGCTGCCCCGAACAGGCGGGCTTCGGCGCAACAACCGAGCCGCTAAGCTCTGGCACCGATCCCTGAGGTGGTGGGCTGGCTTGTGGCGCTGCAACCGCGACTATAGCGCTGTGCGACGTAGTCTGTCTCCTCCGTTTGAGGATGGGGGAAAGCGGTGCGTACGACACGCTGCCTACTCCATGGTCGGCCCTCCGCCTTCCGCTGTGTATTGCGCGGCGTGGTGATCGCAGCCGGCCACCTGTAGTACCGCCCGCTGCCGTCCACAGTGCCCGGGTACCTGGAGCCTGTATGTCCGAGCTCCAGGCAGCACTTATAACCTGGACGGAGGACCTCCCGACCAAAACTCTGCTAGCCACAGCAGTTTCCTAGCTGCCGCAAGCAATCATTGAGCTCAGATTGTTCCCATGCTAGTGGGAGACGATTGGATTTCTCTTAACCTTCATCTCCAGGCATTTGGCCGCGGGGTATCACACTCGGGACAACACAGTCGTCCATCGTCCGGGCCGTGGTTCTCAAGAATGAGACCCGCACGGCGGGGTCGTAAGGCCGCACGTCGGCGATGCCCAATTTCGCCAGGTCAATATTTGACCTGGCGGTGAACATTGCCTCCGTATAAGTGATCCTACCTCGTGGGGGAATACCGATCTACCTGCTCAGCGATGTCAGACATCTATTCGAACGCATCATAGCTGCCCGCCTCATCGTTCACCTATCCCTCGAAGGTGCCCATCTGGCCGAGAGCCAGTTTGGCTTCAGGATGAGCCATATGACCATCAACGCGGTTTTGCACGTGCGAGCCCACTCTGAATCGGCTGTTCTTGGGGTGTCTCCGGTGACACTGGCGATACCGATGGATATGATAAATGCATTCAATACTCTGCCCTGGGAGCCCATCCTGAAGGGGCGCCGTTACCATGAGGTACCAACCTATCTCCAGGATGCGACCCGGGACTACTTGTCGAACAGGCGCGTAGAATACTCGCACAAGTCTTGCAGTGAGACTCGATGCTGTGTCCAACAAGGGTTCCTCCTAGGACGGATGCTGTGGGACATCGGATACGATGCAGTCTTACAATTTCGCCCTGGCGTCAGCGTGATGTGGTACGCGGAGTACATATTTATGTTAGTCATCGGGGAGGGCTATTATAATGACCACCGTTCCCACGCCAGATAGGAAAGGAAAATCAAGAAACAAACCAGAGTGAAATCTAACATCTGCATGTCAGTTGCCCCAAATGTTATGTTTACGATAATAAAACGAAAAAACTGAAGGATCCATAGGAACCCGCGTAAACAGAAATAGGGTAAAAATAGGATAGGTCCATGTGCAGGATCGCGTGCCACCATAAGAACTTTTCCTTTAAGAAGGGAAATCGCTCCTGCATATATATGGCAGCAATTTAGGGGACAACGGTGACTGCTATTACTATCTTACTACCCAGTGCATTTTCTCATGCGTAGGAACGTGGTTACTCTCGATCTCTCCGAGCATGAGTTTTAACCAATACGATTCGATCATTTTGTGTAAATATTATTAATCGAGTTTATTTTCATTAAATAATGGACATCACGATGTTTGTGAACTACCTGAGGTGTTCTTGATTGCGTATCGGAAAGGTTGTAAATATGTGAAATCAATCGAAATTGAATTTTTTTCGTGATTTGAAGATTCCCATTCGTCCTGACCTGAAGTCACCTCCGGAAGGACTTAGACGCACTCGACTGCGTATAATTGTAACCGGGTTGATCAAGAGTCAGTTTGATGAATAGACACATTAGACAAAATTTTCGCAGTGGACAGGAACTCGAATTTAAGCTTTTTACCTTAAGACAGAGAAGTTAACAAAAGTCTTTCTTGTGAAAGAAGGTTTCGTTGACATCCTTCCTAAACCTCCAAAATTCGCCCTGAATCATTAACCAATTTGCCTCATTCTAGGGGAGTGTTGCGCGAACATGCTTGACCCGAAACCACAAATTTCTTTATCTCAAAGTGATACTTTAAAATCGGAATACATTAGTTCGTGACATTATAAACGGACGCTCCACCTTGCCGAATACGAGGATGCCTGCCTCGTCCGGGAAATAGAGGAGTTGGTACTTCGCGTGACTACGCACAATGCAGAGGCGATGTGGTTCTATAACTCTAGTCACCGTGGGGAGCCGCCCAAGTCTCGTCTTCTAGTAGGTCGAAGTCGAGGTGGACATTAGGATGAAGTACCTGGAGCACATTTTGAACGGCCAGTGATGCTTTGCTGCCTACTTCGCACGCTTGGCCCCCGAGTTGAACAAACGGCGGATTGGCATAGCCGCCTTTTCCCGAACCTCGCGAGACCTGAAGAAAAGGTCCGCCACCTGTGTGCGGGGGTTGTGCGACCAGTGGCGCATTATGGGGTCCAATTAGAGCCGCGAATTGTTGGGCAACCGACACAGCCGGGACCGGCTGCGCCGGATTGAAAGGCGGACGGCTGTTATGATCACGCCGGTATACCGCACAACCTTCTACGCGACGAATGCATATGAGGCAACTGCTCATAGAGCTTCTTGTGGAGGGGGCGAGAGAGTGATACTCCCACTTGTTGTCCATCTGCCAGACCAGAGATTCACCAACGAAACCAGCGATCTACTTGACGATCACAATGCGACAAACCCGGCAGCGCACTGATTTGGAATCGCGGCGTCGTTTTCCTCAAACCCGCAAAGACGAAGCAGCGCGCTGTCGCAGTTGTCCATTCCAGCCTTGAGAAGGGGTTAAACAGAACCTGGGGAAGACTGATGTACCGTCTGACGCAGATGCACACCGGGCATTGTTGCTTTGGTGAGTGCTTGAGGTGGATCGGAGAGGAACGGACGATACACTGTCAGCACTGCTCCGATGCGTGGGACATAACGCACCACACGCTGGAGCATTGCTTAAAATGGGCAAACCTGCGCCGTGTACTGCAGAACGATATAGAACGGGACCGCTCGCTTATTGTAATCGTCAGCGCAATGCTGAGCAGCGAGAGTGCCTGGTGCGCCGTGACTCTGTTCTGCGGGCAAGTGATGCTCTAGAAAGTTACCGCGGGGCCGCCCGCAAACGGGTCAATCCGCGGAATCACGGAAGAGGCTGGGGTAGCGGGAGATGTCTGCAGCCCCTTTGTAGATTAATTTTATCATGTGGTGCGACCGAGGGGAGGGGTTCTGAAGCGCCCATTGCTCCAATCGCACCACTGGAACTTGCTGGCGGTCCGAGTGAGGGCTGGACCACCATTGCACGCAACTGCCGGGGGGATGGGCAGCGACCATGAAGTAATCGCCCGATGCCGTCAAATTAGTTTAGCAAACTGGAATCACTCGAACCCCGAGTATGAGTTACCCCAGCAACGCAGCGCGGAGGAGGGAGGGGAGCCAGTGTATTGAATTGCTTGTAGTTCCCGGTGTCCCGCCCCACAAACTGCGCTAAGGATTCTCCTCTAGAGTGCCGGAGACTCTATGAAGATTTCTACGACGTGAAAATGAGAAAAAAAAGCATGTTTGCCAAAACAGATTGCCTTGGATGGCCCAACGTCACCATGCAAGCTGTTCTTGTAAGCATGGGCCTAATACGGGAAGATCAAGAAGCTAAGAGGACGGCGTCTTCGATTTATTGAGATTTGGTGCGGTATTTGTCAAACGCGGCTAGTGACAAACTAGTAGCAGAATCCTTTGTGTAACGGATCCCGATTATCTCCGCATTTTTCTATGAATGGCGGAGGCGGACGGGTGTGTTGAGAACGATTAAGAGGTTTTATTGTTACTTTAATTATCAAAGTTTTGCTTCATTCGTTAATAGAAAGTATTCTCATGTGAAAATATAGCTTCGCGAACTCTGCGTAGAGATCTTTTTATGAATAAACTACTAGCACGTATATCATTCTTGCGGGATCCGTCTAACAGTCCCTAGTATTGTTGTGAACAATTAGCTACATAATACGCTCTGGCTTATTGTATCGGATTTACGATACGAACGGTAAACGCCTTGGATAACGTACAGCAGTCCTATAGACTTTTATATATCACCTTTATTAACTGAATTGGTTTGGATATATTTAGACCAGTAAGTGTGGAATTTTTTTATTGGTTAATACACTGTGTGCATATAACAGATATATCTACAATATTATCACCGCACTGAACGAAAATGTTATTAATATAGTTTTAAATAAATACAATAACATACAACAGTGAATACAATACACCACAGATGTAGCAGATAATATCAAAATTAATTTGAGAAGAATGAACCTAAGTAGGAATCAAAGCAACACAATTTTCTTCAACTCGTACTAAAAAATTACTTGCTCTTCCTGACGTTTGAATTACAACTCTACACATTATTTTAGTGACAAAAATTGTGATAAAGTATTCCACACGCGTAACATACAACGTGATATTCGCGTATTAAAATTTAATCATTTTTTTAGTAGTCCCATTATCAATATAACTTGGGACGGAATTAGGCACAGATATAATAAAATTAAAACTACCAATATTAATAATAATGATCGAAAAGGAGTCGATACTATTACTTACAAATATTTTGCTTAATCATATATTCCTACCTTACCCCATAAGTTACAACATTGTCTATGTTTTTTTACATTCAAATTGGCTTTGCGATCTCTTAATAAATTGAATTTCATCATGAAGATCAAAAAACACATATTAAAACCCCATATGTACGATAATCCTGTACATAAAATTGATTCTTTACTTGTGTTCCCAGATATGTAAGTCAAAGATCTAAATCCTGTTAATTCCTTAATCGCTACTTGCCCGATGCATTTATCTATTAAATATAAAATATATTGGTCACAGCGAACAGTAAATTCCAGGTTGGGATGGAGAAAATTAGACCCACAGCATCTTTTCAGCGTTTCGACTCAGTTGCAAGTAGAAATGTGTGCCAATTTCATTTTGGTTTCCTTTTATGTAGTATCATTATTTACAAGCATCCCTACCCCGTTAATCATTAAAGCAATGCATCTCCGTTGGAAATATATCCGTAAAAGTACAAAAATCCCAAAAAAAAAATTTCGTCAGGCAATAGCCCTTATCTTAAATTCCACATATTTTCAATTTAACGACAAATTTTATAAGCAAGTGTTCGGTTCCCCTATGAGCTCTGATCTTTTGCCCGTACCGCTAATATTGTAACGGATGATCTTGAAACAGTCGCTCTAATAATCTGTCCTTTCATCCACATTTTTATTTTTGCTACGTTGATGACATTTTAACTGGCATGCCTGACAATAATTTGCAGTCTACTTCAGAACACTTTACTTCACACTACCCTTGACTCAAGTTCACCGAAAGGACTGAAAATAATTTAAAATCCACGTTCTGAGTCAGGTATCTTAATTTTGCCTCACCATACCATATTTCTCAAAAGAAGTGTATGCTCCTCGGCTTAGAAGATAGGGCAATACTACTATCAGACACTCAATTCCACGAGCAATACCTAATATTAATTTAAAAAAATATTAACTGGAAATAACTGTTCCGAAAGTTTAGTTAACTAAATTATCATCAAAAGACTCGAAAGACTGAAAATCCCACAAAACAATAGCCAAAATAAACCCAATGACACCATCAAGTTCATTTCTATTGGAATGTGAGTACATTTATATTTCAATAAGCACATAATGACATCTGTAGAGCAATATCATAACTTGCGACTGAACGAGCGATGCAAAAATTGATAGTTGAAGATTGTCGATCGGCAAGGAAACGTATAAAAGTGTAACAAGATATTTTGTACAATCTCTCAATTAAAAGTTATAAATAAACATAGTTTATTAATTAAATCATCTCAAAGAAACAGTATGTTATTCCAACAATTTCAATCCCATTTCTCAACTGCATCTCCAAGAACCTTGGCAGAATTTTCAGATCCCATAACTTCCGTGCAGCAATTACTCCCAGTAATAAACTCGGCTACCTAGTTGGCTAAAGCAAAGACAGTACCCCACACGATTATAGGTGTAATACCGTGTATAAAATTGAATGCAATGATTGCAATGCAAGCTATGTAGGCCAAACTAAGCATCGCCTAGCCACCAGGATTAACGAACATATCCACAATACAAAAACTGACTATTCAGTAGTAGCTCAGTACACACTTAAACTTCAGCATACTTTTAATTTCAAGCACAGTAAAACAGTAGATATAGAACCAAATTATTTTAACACGTTGAGCGCGGCGCTGAACTTGCTGTCCTTTCCGCTCAAGTGATACGATGATACACGGTGATCCGCGACTTCAAAGCAAGCGACTTCAGGCACTGAGTGCATCTAATGAGGAAATTCCAATCCAAGTTGAAAGATGAATTCATAAGTTACTCAAAAAGGAAGGAGACACAAAAAAACCGAAGAGATTGTTCGGAATGTTATGATAACAATTCAAAAGTACTTGGATGCAAGATAGCCAAAAATGTTACCTAAAAAGTTGTCACGTTTTGTAATATTTGTAAATCCTAGCCACATTTTGGTTAGAATGTTTTAGTAAATTTAATTGAAATGTCTACATTTACTTCTTAACTTTAATTCTCTCGAGCCCACAGACCGGGGCTGGCCAAATGGAAAGTTCACTATCGGTCTCCAGCGACCGGCCCCGGTCAAATGGAAAGTTTAGCTGTCGGTCCCTAAGGACCGGCCCTGGCCAAACATAAAGTTCACTGTTGGTCCTCAGGTTCCGGCGCCGGGCTCAACGTGTTAAACGACTGACTTCTTAAATGCTGCACATCAAATCTGAACCCAACGCCATCAACCTTCAGACAAACACTCTCAATCTAAATCCGGCATATAAAAATTTACTTCATATCTTAAAAAACCAGAAGCGTTAACATCTTTCCTCAACTAACAATTACATCAAAACTCCCGCCACAACAATGAATTTAACGGTAACCGCCGATACACCTTGTTTGCCCTCTACCAAATTCAAATTTCTGTTTTAGCCATTGCCACTTAGCCAGGGACATAACTTCAGTTCTGCAAAAGATAAAAATGCATACGTTAGCACCTCAGAGAATCAATGCAGTTCTACAATAGAAAAACCGCTACTAGAATAGTACTTATTTGGATTAAAGGCCAGTAAACATGAGTGCACCAATTTCCTTCTGAGTTTATTCCTCCTCATAAAATGAGCACACATTCAGTAGCAGCCAAATCCATACATCAACTTATTGGTAAAAATCAAACTTATCGCTCTCACCAGTAAAGTCTCATTCCATTATTCTCTTCGGATTAATAGAATTCTTATCCAGCTTATAATAACTCATTCCACTGTAACGGCCCTACGCTTATGGAGTGGGGAAATCGAGAAACAAACCAGAGTAGTAAGAATAGTAAGAGGGGAAGACACAGGGATGTTTAGAAATTCCAATAAATAAATTATGGGAACTAGGTGCTCAAAGGTCTAAACCCATAAAATTGCATCTTTATAGCGGACGCTGACCAGAGATTCCTAGAATCCTCACAGGCGTCTATTCATTGTCAATGCCTGGAACTGTAAGACCCTCGGATAAACAAAAATCTGACGCATGTACCATAGATGCACGTGCAGGGCCTCGTCATACGCTGCATTTTTGCGCATGGAAGGGGTAGATCTCCAACAGTATATGTACGGGGAACCTTCAGAACGCGCGGGCTAATTACTACTAAAATTTCGATTCGGACGGACGTATTTTCTCAGTGTTTCTCTCGATTTCCCTGATCCAAGCATAAGTAGAAGTTAACTTAGCACTAAAATTCCTTTACGAGTTCTTTCTGCGCAACATCAAAGTTCAAGATATTCCTTAAACATTTGAGGCGCATTAAATTTGCGTATCGATTTGCGTATCGAATAGTTTGGGAATATAGTAGGGACCCCGAAACTTACGATTCTCGTGAACGGTCTGAGGCGCATTAAATTTGCGTATCGGTGTCCAGAAGAATCTGAGGGATTGAGAATCCTAAGACACCCTGAGCGATCTTGACGCGCATTAAATTTCCGATCAAAAGATCAGGACTGTCTGAAATTTCCAACCCGCACCTTCGATTTTTATTAATCGGGGGCTTAGACTGATGATCCAAGACACATTTATTTGCCTATTGGAAAATCGTCGAAGACCACGATTCGTCCCGATCTAAATCGTTTTTGGAAAGCTGGAGGCGCATTAAATTTACATATTGACGGACCCCAAGCGATCGATCGGTTTGATGAGTAAACAATTTAAATGTAAAATACGCGGCGGACGAAACTCAAAGGTTAAGAACTTTTATAGTAAATTAGAAAAAACAATAAAAGCCTTTATTACCAAAGAAAGAGTCGTCGATATCGAACACCCTCTTCAACCTGATACTTTCGCACCTGATTCCTGTGCCGAATACTCTTACGGTGATTTCGTAAAGGAATTCACTGAAGCCCTTAAAAACTTCGCCTAACGTGTTAATTAATCCGCCTCATCCCAGGGGAGTGTCGCGTAGACACGCTTAACCCGAAACCATAATTATCTTTACCTTAAAATCTCGGTAAATAAATCGGAAAGACGCGAAACCGCGACTTAAACTCGACAATCGCAGATAGTTCGTGACATAAATTTGGTGACAGCGGTGGAATCGTGACACCACACACAAATTTAATTTACCCACACCAGTAATTTGTTAATGTTGTTATCATAGTATTTTCTAATTATTAAAGAATATACTTGATGAGGACTAGCAACTGAGTCGCAACGTTGAAAAAAACATATGGGCCTAATTTTCTTCATCCGAACCGAAAATTTACAGCTCGCTATGACCAATATATTTTATATTTAATTGATCATAGATTTATAAACCAGAATAAGAGAACATCAAGGTAATTATAAAACCAGAATAACGAAACATAAGAAAAAAATTCTAATTTACAGCAACGATAAATTAGTAATCATAGCTGAATGTTGCGTATTTATTATAGTAATCACACTTTTGATTCCAACAATACCGTAGCAGCCGAGGGGGTGGTGAGGAAGAGTGAGTAATTCCAATAACACGGCAACAAGCAGTTCATTCTAATTTTGCAAAACCGTACATTTTATTGACTTCGTAAAACGGTCGGGTCTAACATCTGAAACTTGCATGAAAGCAGATTCTTCTCAGAGTAGAAAATTTTCCCTGGCACAAAAGTATCGTCTATAACGTTCTTATCCCACATTTCGGCTATTCTGATGGTTAATCATCTAGATTAACTGTAGTCGCTTCTAAATTCCATCAAGCAAGTACACGCGCGCGCGGTATTCCTTTACACTACTGTATTTTGAAACAATTTCTCTTCAAGTTTCCAGCCAGCGTTACACGTTTACGATCTTGCACCTACCTTGGTGGGGATCTCGTAAAATATAGTGTTCGTCGATATCCTTCACAACATACCGGTCATTTCTTAGCACTCTTAATGCTACGTAGGAGCTTTTGCAACTTAGAACTAATATGTCACTTACCTCAATCGTAATATAATAATTCAGAATCATGACTTCATTGCCCTTTAACAGACATTTTATAATATATTCTGTACATATAAACTAAAAAAGATCCGCTCACCAGAGCACCATCTTACAGTTTATGCGTAGAAATTCTACGCGTCCTTTCACAACGTCCTTTTGCATCCCACCTCAATTTTAAGACAATGTTTCGCGAATTCTCAAAAATATACGTAAAGCATGTAAGGTATAAATAATTCCTCGAAAAAGCAATATTTTAATTCAGTAGCTGTAATTCTCTTGGAAAACATAGAAAATCGAAGGAAATGATGCGCATCTTTAAACCTTGTCAACCTTTCCGTTTACAAAAATTGCACCAAAACCCATATCGCGATGCAGCTCTGTTTCGTAGTGTGGCGAGTAGGAACTTCAAAGCAGAGCTTCTAATAAAGAAATCATAAACCTTTTGTATGCTTGTGCTTCCTTGCGCCAAAACTTAAACTCCGCGGTTTTTGCTTTTGGTCAAACAGAGGTTTTGCAACAATTGACAAATTTTCAGTAAATATTCCAAAGTACAAATACAGACCTGAAAGCCTCTGCACACTCCTAACGTTTTGCGATATATTGAAAATAGAATATAAATAGAAATTATAGAAAACCGCCTGACCGCCTTAATTCCGCTCTCGGTCGGTCTGAATCCTTCGTTTGAGATTGTAGGTCCTAAATAATTTCGTTTCGTCCGGAGGATACTGAATTTATCTAGCGATAGCCTGAGCCTGTTCTCCATAAACAGCATAAATACCATACATAAAAGCAACACCATACATATAAAATGACGTTCAATTGCGGTTATAGCAATAAAAAATGTCCGAATAGGCCCAAACATTGCCAACTTCTACTCATGATCTAAATATTTCCTATACATAACGCTGAAAATTCAAAGCCGCCCCTTATAACCCGAACGGCACCTTAAGAAACTCGTATTGCTCCAATAGGGTTACAAATGATGTGCACATTATTGAATCTACGTGTATATTCACGTTACAGAGTTGTAAAGTATTTTTCACTCACAAACATCTAATTGATCTTCGATTAAAGGCAATGGGAAATTAGCCCAAGCAGTAACATTGTCCCACACGCGGAAATCTATAAACATTTGTAATCGACCATTTTTTCCCCTCTGTAATACTATCGGTGAGGTGTGTTCCGATGCACTTCCTTGCATTATTTCTATCTCTAGGAAGGAGTCTGATATTTTCTCAAACTCGGCTTTCTAATAATAAAAATTTCTTTGCGACGTTCAATAGAAAGGTCTCGTTAGACAAAATAAGTTTCAATTTATTTAATTAGCCTCGGTAACTAAGCCTCTAATTTTCTAACAATGCCGATGTTTTCACTACTTCTGCGTGTTCTTTTTAAGCTGTAGCCAAATACATATAGAATGAACGTATTAGCGTGCATTTCCGATTCATCTTAATTACACAATTTTGCAAAAATTGTTCGAAATTCGCTGAACAGGTAGCCCGCGGGAGAAGATAGAAAAATAGGAAAAGATGCAAGGGCTAAAAAAAAAAAAGAATAAACTAAATGGAATAGAGCCGTGTATTCTTGTAAACTTAGACACAAAAGCACTGTCCTACGTACATTAAGCACATTTAACGGATGATCCGTGATACAGCTTAGCGCACACACACTGATACGAATCTCTTATAATATGAAATAATTATCATCTAGGAATTTCGGCAAGGCTCAATAACCGAATTTTCACCGGCAAAAGGTAGCGGTTTTTTTTACGCGGGGAAAATTTTCATAAAGTCCCCGGCTCCCTGGGAGAGAATCGAGGATGTGCCAGATTTGCATCGGCTAAAACCCCCACGGCGGCCAATCTATATACTGTGTAGCGGGGGAAAAGGCACGAGAAACTACAAGCGACACATCATAACGCCACCCCCTCCCTCCTCCGCGTTGTAGTCCTTTAGGGTCGCCCATGCTTGGAGGGGAAGAGGAGTCTTCAGCACTCTCCAAGTATATCAACATCTCTCATTTGACGGCGTTGCGCGACCGTTACCCATTGTTGTCCTCCCCGAAGAGTAGCGTATAATGGCAGCTTGCCTATATA
>JBCFXI010001888.1:0-36639 GCA_038496175.1 Ampulex compressa
TATATATATTGTTATTTGTTTCCGGTTTTTTTTCACTTTTTGTTTTTTAGTACCGATTGTAAGTATCAGAAGGGAGGTAGGAAGAGTTGGATTGGTTTCTGCGATGTAATGCGTGTATATATTATTATTAGGTTTTTTTATAAAAATAATAAATAAAGTAATTAGGTTTTTTATAAAATAATAATAATTTCTATGAAAATATAGAGAAATGAATGAAAATCTAGAGAATTATTGAGCGTTGTTTGAAACGCTGCTTTGACTCGAGTTGTATACCATTAAGTGCTTGTGTAAATGGTTGTAGCGCGATTTCAAACGGGAAGACCGATGAATGAATCGAAGTAATTTATTTAAGGACTGTTTTCCAACGGAGAGTGGATTTTCTTCTGTGTGGCACCGTGGTAGAGCTTGAAAGATCGTCTACAGTGTATATACATGGAAAAGGAGGTGGTATCCACACAAAGATCGCGGCTCCTTTTAAACGTAATTACTCGCGTTGTTCCACCGTCTAATCCTAAAGACCTCTTTTTCATTATCACCTACTTTCCATAGAGTCCTTCTGGGATAACGGATATTATGACTTCTAAAAGCCATTCATACAGCAGGTACATAATACTACACACGTACTCAACTGTTTATGTGCATTGGGTTTTATATCCGTTTTCAGTGAAATGGGTGAATAAAAACGTCGTATCCGTAGCTTTAGTAGAATAAGTCTTTGCACGCAAACAAACTGTAGTGTCTAGATTTCAATAAGAATTTTTTAACATTGTTGTGACCGTAGCATACCATTCTTTATAAAATCCATTTCTTTCGTATCTTATTGGATTAGACATTTTAACAAGCAGGATATCGTGCTTAAAGATCCTTAAAAGTTACCGCATGAATGTTCCTTCTCTCGTACGATGAAGACATTCTACTTTCAAGCTCATCTCGACTTTTTTTCGATTCCCAATCGTCAATCTGGACGGAGAAGGGATTTTTGCCTCGAGAGAATTCCGGTCAAACGAACGCTTCTCGCTCGAGCTAATTTCGATAAGGCACTTCGGCACTCACCGGTTCTCGAAAGCTTAGTGCTACAGACAATCCTGCCGAAGTGTTTGGAAAAAGGGGAGAATATTTGTTTCTGGAGCAAACAGGCGCACAAGCGTTTCGAGAAGGTCGATTCCTCCGTGTCGTTTGTACGTGTGCGGCCTTTCGAGGAGCGAAGTAATCGGTCAATCGTGGCGCGGGCTTCGTGCAGGAAATATTAAATCGCCTCTCTATCGAGCAACGTTCGCCTGTCGGATGGAAACTCAAGTCGAGCATCGAACGCGGAGCAACTTCCAGAAGATTTTCATCCCAAACAGACCTCGGGAGGTATTATAATTTCGAGTCGCGTTTCCTCGAATGCAAATTGTAATATGATTTTGCTCCCTGTCGAGAGTATTGTCACTCTTATTCTCACACGAATAGTGATAATAATTGCACATGGGCATGCGCATCGTCGAATGTAAATCCAGATCTCGTTTCGAGACAGGAATAATGGTGGATCAAGCGAACATTTCCCGAGCCTCGTCGCGAGCCGTCGTTCGAAGCTGTCAGTGTTAAACTCAATTTTGATTTACCGCCCCGTTATTGCGAGACTTCGTTGGAAACCTGGAGCGTTTTATCGCCAATCGTAAATCTCTAATTTCGAATCGGTCAAAGGTAAAGCCGCCTACTATTCACAACAAATTGCTCGGTTTCCCTCTGGTTTAGATAAAGCGCATCATTTTCGCGCGCATAACGATTTACGTTCGCCGATTCGCGTTGTCAAATATTTGCGCGCCTAAAGCAACGCGTGTAATAAGAGGTTAAATCAACACCTTCGGGCACAAATGCAGATATACGATCGAAGCGGCTGATGTCGAATCCAATTTCACTTGAAAATCCATCCCTTGCGAGGTTTCGTTCGAAGTCCGGAACGGTTCGATGGCGATTGTAAATTTTGCTAAGTTCGAATGGTCGGAGGTAAGCTGACCAGACGCTTCTCATCATTGCGAGTATTTTTATAAAGATTTTAGAACATCGATATATTAATGATCACGCACTTTGTTCGCGTCGTAAGATATACGCATAATACACGCACATTATTCTAATATACTGAAAATGACTGAAAGTGTAATAAAAGTATTTAGAAACCTATCGTAAAATCCAGCAAGTCGCAATGTCGATTATACATGTCCCAATCCTCGACTCTTTTTCTCGGTACCTTCAGCTTAAACAAGATCAACCGCAGAAAATATCCTAGTCTCTTTCTCCCCCCCGTGGCTTCATCGCAAATCCAGTGCCTCCCATCGACAACCGTAATTTCCACACTTCCAACGGTCAGGGCGCAAATCCCTCAGAGACGAATCGCCTCAGCTCCATCTCGAGGAGGAAGCATTGTTTCACGATTAGCCGGTCGATCGACGGCCGGAATTCTTCCCTTTGATGTACACCACCCTCCAATACCCTCCAGACACTTCCACGTTCGGGGATGATCGCTCAAACATCTCCTACACGCACACCGCTCTTCATCGCTCCACCGTCTTACTTCATCAAAATATCACGATTCATCCCACACCCCGAGGAATATTTATCCATCTAATAAAATCCTCGCATACACATACATCTATCATATTATATATACACCTAATACATAATCCCTATCGTATAAACATCGACGCTCGTTGAACCAATAAAATTCACAAAACACCTCTGATCCCAACGATTCTATGCGCGCATTAAAAGGCATTTGGAATTTTCCAGACGTCCCGTCACTTATGAAACACTCTGTATCCTCGATTGTGTAACTTGCAGGAGGAAGTACATAGGGGCATGTGCAGCAGTTACGAGGGTTATGGGCGGGTTGTCGAGCGACGCGAGAGGGGGGAGAGAGTGGAAGCGTGCAGTAGGGGCAGCAGGGTCGAAGGTCCGTGGTAGGGGGTGGCAGTGAGGGCGACGGAGGCGGGGGAGGAAGCGTACGAGCCCACACGGAGAGGGTAAGAACGGTTCATTCAAGTGCCGCTGGTACGTGTAGTTTCAACAAACTGGGATGCATAGTTCGGCCAAAGTTCTTACCTACGCCCTGTATATGCAACGGCCGCTCGTTGCTCCCGCTGGGACACCAGCCCCCTCCCCCCCTCCCTCCTCCCTTTATCGAGGGACGTAGCTACCGTGACCTACTCCCGGATGCTCGATTGACTCAATGCTCGCTAACTTTTTGGAAAGCGCAGAATTGAAATAGCTCCGGTCCTCCGGTATCGTGGAATATGGTAATGGTGCGCTTTGTACGTAATACAGGGTTGGGATTAATGGAGGATCCGTTTTTGGATGGAGAAGGTAGGTAGATTGACCTACTCTCGGATGCTCGATTGACTGGATGCTCGGTGATTTTTTTGGTCATTGTAGATTTAAAGGGTATTTTGGTTCTTTGGTATCGTGGAATATGGTAATGGTGCATTTTGTATATAATAAGGGTTGGGATTACTGAAGGATTTATTTTTGATAGCTAGCATGACCTACTATCGGGTGCTTGATTGACTGGATGCTCGGTGATTTTTTTGGTCATCGTAGATTTAAATGGTATTTTGGTTCTTTGGTATCGTGGAATATGGTAATGGTGCATTTTGTATATAATAAAGGTTGGTATTACTGGAGGATTCATTTTTGAACAGGGGACTTAGCTATTGTGACCTACTATCGGATGCTCGATTGACTCGATGCTCGGTAATATTTTGGTAATTGTAGAATTAAATGGTTTTGGTTCTTTGGTATCGTGGAATATGGCAATGGTGCACTTTGTACATAATAATGGTTGGGATTTATTTTTGATTAGAGGACCTAGCTATCGTGACCTACTCTAGGATGCTCAATTGACTCAATGCTCGGTAATTTTGTTGGCAACTATAGAATTAAATAATTATAGTCCTTTGGTATCGTGGTATATGCTAATGCTGCACTTTGTACACAACAAAGGTCGGTATTACTGGAGGCTTCGTTCTCGATCAAGGGACCTAGCCATCGTGACCTACTCTCGGATCCCCGATTGCCTCAATGCTCTGCAACTTTTTTGGAAAGCGTAGAATTAAAATAGTTTTGAACCTTGGCTGTCGTGGAACATGATAATGGCGTGCCTTGTACATAATAACGGTTGGGATTACCGGGGGACCGATTTCTGATCGAGGAACGCAGCTACCGTGACCTACTCCCGGATCCTCGATCGACTCGCGGCTCGGCAAGGCTCTTCAAAATTGCAGGATCGAAATAATTTTAGCCCTCCAGCACCGTCCATTCTCGAATCCTCAATCGACCACGCTTACCCACTATTGTCCTTAGCATAAATAAAATCGTGCAAAGTAATTTCAGTGTCGTGGAACAACGAAGCAATGCGTTTGGTACTTAACAACGGTTTCAGCCCTCCCTCGACGATACTCATCGATACTCGACGATACTCATCCAATTTTTATTCTCCAGCCCAAAGCTGCAGGAAATTGATTTTAGCCTCGAACTTTGTGCGCGAAATGCTCGACCATCCGCAGCCCCGCAAACGTGCGTATCAAACGTCCGCAGATTTCATCCGGCGACGCGCTAAATTCCTCTCTCTCTCTCTTTACGAGAGGAAAGAACTCGTGACGTTAGTACCCTGACCTACTCCCCGATCCTCGATTAACTCTTTGCCACGTCGCTTATTTTACTCGAGCGGAAACCGATGTACCATCCCCTGTTTAACACGAATCCAATGGAAAATCCAGGCTTTTTCCTCCTCGCTCTGACTTAATTATGGGATTTGTCAATGATGTGCTCGCAGTAATCGAATCGTCGGACTGCACCGAGCGTCACGGCCTCCCTTTTGCCAAGGGAAGGGAACTCGTGACGCTAGTACCGTGACCTACTCTCCGATCCTCGATTAACCCTTTGCCCCCCGACTTTTTTCCACTCGAACAGAAGCTGGTGCAAATCGAGTTTATCGTTGGTACAGCAACGCGTTGTCAGTCATGTGCAGTCGGTTTAGGACTTTTTCAACGACGTTAGCGCGAGTTAACGTTTGACAAGGAGTTAAATATCGGCTCGGAGGCTTTTCCATATCGAAACGTACACCCAGAGCAACGCGCACTATCTAATTCTATATAGGCTGGGCTATTTAAAAGTTTGTTCTTAAAAGCGCTATAAAATGAGTCTACGTCGATATTTAAAACAAAATATTTCTTTATCGTGAAGCTTGGAGTCTCCGATTTAAGAATGAAAAGGCCGACCAGCTGTTCAAATTTCAAGCAAAAAATTTCAGCATCGCCATATCCTATAATTTAAAAACAAACCAGTAGATCGCCCACCCTATATACCGTGCATCAAAGTGAGCTCAGAATCGTGAATGAGGAATTTTATTGCACAACTCCAGGTTTTCTCGGTATTAGGGAAAAATTATAATTTCGCTATTTCAAAGAAGATCCATTAGTCTAGCACACCAATCCCGAGTGGCTCGCCAAGATTGTGCAAAGCGTGTTCCTCGAAGCGCGAGGCTCTGCGGAGGGTTGGAAGGAGAGCTTGGCGAGTGCAAAAATTCGCGACAATGGGCACGTGTTTTAATTCGACACTCGTTCGCCGGCCGTAGGCGAAATTCCGCTGCAAAGTGACCGCCTAAACGCGGCTTTCATATGCGCCCTCGGTCCTCCGGAGATAGGCGCAAATCCCCACGGTACATAGCGCGAAATATTGCTCTGGCATATCCGTTACGTCACCACCGACGCGGACAGGGATAATGGGTAAAAAACGGAAAAAGGGTCTCGCTCGTCATTTGTCCACGGATGTACGATTAAGCGTGGGTGAATTATTATTCGGGACGTGTACCAGTTATCCCCGACGTGAAAAGGAGACGCGTCAAAATTCAGTTCCCTCTCTACTAAGGTCCTGGGATTTTCAGATTTTTAATTATTCTACCCCATTAGAGGATGGAAGAAATTTTGCGGACTTTGTAGGTCACGTGCTGGTATATACCCTCGAGTTTCTCGTTTGGCTCTGCCGACTAATTTACGCGGCGTCACGGCCGAGGATCTCGAAGAGCTCGAATTTCGTTCTTTTACCCTGAAGCCTTTTACATGTGTATATATATATATAATATTTTAGGAATCAAAGTTGTTAATAGTGCTTCATCTGCGTTTCGTGAAAATAATCAGGAAAAACACGTTATTAGTAGTAATTTATATAACTGAATGAAAAAGGGGATGACGATGGTAAATATAAATATGGTCGTTTTCGAGAATATCTTCAATTAGTATCCGTAAAAAAAAAAAATTCCTTTTTTGAAGAATATGGAAAACGTTTGACTTCTCGAGGTGGCTCTGTTTTTAACACGACTCACGAAAATAATATGCGTCCGTCGTTAAACACGAAGCATGCGAGCTCACGTATAATCCGTCTTAGAAAGCGGGTCGTCCGATTACAGGGAGCCAAAGTAAACGGAAATAATCCTGTGTTGTCTCAGAAACGAGGTTCGAGTTTCGCAGGGCCTCGCCGACTTGTCCTCGCGGAAACCACATTCGAGCTCGAAACGTTAATATTCGCGGATTACTTGCAGATTCGTGAGGGAAGACTTTGCGCGCCTACGCTTAGAAACACCGAGATCAATTTCTGCCCATAAATATCCCTGCTCCAAATGCTCGCAGATGCAAATCGATATTTTTCTCCGCATTTGTAAAAGCTGGATATATAATATATAAGAAAGTTGAAATACGCGAAACTCGAACTCTCACGCGCCTGTACTAATCTCCCAAATCTTCTTCCTCCCCCGTTTTCCCTTTAATCTCACAAAGTACGCAGTGGGATTCAATCCGAAGCTCGTAAACGAAGGAGCAAGCGTAAAAGGGGATATAACAGTATAAGTATACACGTTGCGTTTTATGCGTTGTCGCGCAATAACGAGTACATTCCGTGGCAAAGATCTAAATATTTTACGCGGGTCAAGGATCTCAGTATCAAAACGACCTTGGCAGTCGGTGCTGAAGTTGAATTTAAGGGAAAAAAGCCGACATTCGAGTTTTTGCACCGGAAATCCCGAGGGCGAAATACTTTTAGGACAGATTTTCCGGCGCCAGGAATCGAGCCGTGTTCCTTCGGATATCGGGGATTCTTCCACGAGGAATTCGCCGCGAAATTCTTCATGGCGCCATTGTGATTTCATTAAGGCATTCCCTTCCGCGAGCCCGAGGAAAAACCGATGGAAATTTCAGCCGCCCACCTTTGGCGTCTACGGCAACCGACGTACAATGGAAGATAGCGCGCACGGTTGCATCAAAATACAATTTGCTCTTCAGCGCCAAAGCCTTCCCCCTTTCGCGAGCTAATCGCGCTTTGCCTCGACGACACCGGGACGCTTTTATAAATAGGCGCTTTCATGTAAGGCGATTAGCTTCAATTCCGGCAGGATAAAGTAATTTCCAGTTCTCCTAGCATCGCTACCCACGTGTGTACAAATGACTATTAAAACTTAACAGGGTACATGGCGTTTCGAGGTATGAGAACACAAGTGAACGGTTTCGTTATCCCGCTTCTGAGGTTGTAAGGGATAGAAATGATAAGAAAAAACCAGAGATACTTTAGGGGGCTTTGGAAGGCAGTTTAAATGATTATGCAAAGCGTGTAAAATATATATGTTTATAATTGTATTTTTTTCTACTTTACTTCTACTTCTACATACATATATGTTTGTTCTATATACATATATATGTATTTTTTTTTACTTTTAGTAGAAATAGTAGAAAGATTTAGTTTCAAAGAATCACATGCAATTTCAGTGACAGCAGGACAAGCACAGCCCACTTCTGCCCTTTTTACATTACGCGTCACGCTACTTAGCGGCACGTGGAGCCCAAAATCTAATCGAAAAAAAAATGTACAATTCGTTATAACTGCGTCAGAGACGTAGAGTAAACACTGACAATCGTAATATCCTTTATGTCCTTTTCGCTCAGTGATATTATTAAAAACTGCCCAACCGTTTATAAATAGATAAAGAAATAACCTTGAACCTTTTTATATCAGTATAAAAGACGATATACCAAAAACACGATGTTTGTCCTATCCTGTCAAAATCCGCTTTAAAAATCAATACCACTTCTCACAAAATCGAGGATATTCTATTCGCAACGTACTTATCATACAATTCCTCCGAATTGGAGAAACAAGGAAGGAACAACGTTTTAATCGCTTTGCTACTCTTCTCGAAATCACTAGAAAGCTCGCGTAACCTGCCTGCCATTCGGACCGGCAGCAAAGCGCGATAAAGAGGCGTGACGTTCGAAAAATCCGAGCCTCGTTAAAACAAATTCAGTTTAAGTATCGAAAGCTCCATGGCCTCTGCGGCGTGCCTGACGGCACTCAGCTTCCATTATAAATTCCTGGGCAGAGACTGCGCCTTTGACGGAGAACTTCGCAAAGTTCAAAGTTCAGTGTCGAAGCCTCGCTTATAAGCGACACGGGGAATCTTCATAACGCGGCCCATTCGGAGCGACGAATTTCCAATTAAAGTTTCCAATCCGCCGAAGGAAACGTCCCGGGCACTGCGAGATTTTTTTTCCACCCTCCTTCGCTCCTCACTCGCCGATGTGTCGCTGGAACTGTTTAACGAAGCGCCTAAGAGGGAAATATGGCTCTCTCTCTCTCTCTCTCTCTCTCTCTCTCTCTCGAACTTCTCGGGGTTCGAGCCTTTTTTTACTGCGAAAGTTGGGCCAACCTTTCCGCGAGCTATTAATATGCTGGAAATTGGTTTTGGCGAGTGAATGGAGGGAAGTCGGTCTTGCAATCTGGTCCTGATCTTCCGCGGGATCTGGGACGTGTTTAATCCCTGGGATAATATGGGAATTAAACTTTTGGCCCACATTAGCGGCTTTGTCTTTTTAACACTGGAACTACCAAACCAGTCAAAATGACTGGTGAGTCGTTTCTTTAAAAAAAATCGTAGTGCTTTGTAAGGATGTATTTTTTGAGATTTTCCATGATTTTCATGCGGTATTTAGATCGTTACTTTGATTTACTCAAATTTCCTCTTACTCTCCCCTTTTTTTATTCAAGATGTATGCGGTGTTCTAAATATGCCCAGAAAGTGGCTGGTAGTTCTAGTGTTAAGAAGGAAATATTTCGTTTTTTGTATTCGATGATCTACCTTTTTTTCTTATAGAAGTAGTATTCAGGAGAATATTTCACGGTTTTTACTGAGAAGCTTACAAATCATGACAGAGCATCTAACTTACATGCTAGAAATAACTACGTTATTCAGTTTGTTGATTGAGTTTACGATAATATTAAGGGAAGCTCGTTTATAGAGAACGTTTGCCTAGAATAACAACAAGCTGCCACGTTGGAAACATTCGGTTTATCGCGCTCACGAGGAATATTCCTCAGGTTCGTTGCGTTCCATCGACGTGGAAGTCGGCAAACTCGGTACGCCTGCCTGCTCTGGATAACGCGAAATGGTTTTCCAGCATTTTCTCCGTGCCCGTGAAACGATGCGAGGAGAAAGGGCTGTATATCCGCCAATATATTCGCCTTCGATCGTGCCACGGAGGAATAGCCACGAGAAAAATCAACCTCGTAATCGATGAATTATTGCGCTCTACTCGATGCCATTTAAAGCACTTGCCCTGGAAACGAGTTTTACTCTTTCCTCAGCATTTCTTCTTCGTTTGCATTCCGTTTTTAGTCTTCTTGCTGCTTGCAGAAATCTTCCGTTTCTTCTGTCTCTATTCCAGCGTGGCTCAGCAGATCTATTTGTTTATGCACTTCTTGAAGCCTCTTATTTTATTCTTTCCAACGACCTTTCCGCCTGATCGTCCACAATTCCCCTCAAGAATTTCTCCAGAATTTCTCCAGAATCCCCCTCGAACAATCCTACGTCTTTCTCGTCTTGATTTCTCTTCCGGCAGTACTTTCGACTGCCATCCCTCATCGACTTTCTGGGGGTTTATTCCTTTATTTCGTTATTCGTTTAAAGTGGTATACGATGCTGTAGAAGTGCCAGGCAGTATTATATATCACTGTCTTCTTTATATATATTATTGTACCATTTAAGTATTTCATCGCGTATCGACATGCTGTGATATACAAATTATTAATACAAGATATAAATATAATAAGCCTGGTATTTCGATTGGTAGAGTAGATTAAATTACACGAATGATTACATTACATTACAATTTATGAAGTACAAGATACTTCTTAGGTTATATTACAATTTATCTCCTCGATCCTCCTTTTCTTCTCCTCTTTATTCCAGTACTTTTCGCAGTTTTACACAATTCCTTTACTATTTCAAACAATTAGCGCGCACTCCACGATCCATTCTTCGTTCGTTCCTCCCACTGCTATCCCAAAGTTTTCTCGTCGGGCAACCTCGTTGTACGGCCAATGTTTTATGCATCGTGGGAAGAAACGCGATGCCGGCTGGAAATCGTCCTGCATTTAGATGCGATATCGCATCGTCGAACGCTCGAGCGATACGGAGATCGCGGAGGGCTTCGCGATTACGCTCTTACCAGCAAACCATTAGGAGCTACGGCGCTGCAGTGGATAAAAGACTCGGAATTCGACGCGGAAGATACGGCTTTCGAGCATCGTTCATCACCTCTGGAGAATTTTCCACTTACGGTGGATTCTATTTTTACCAAGTTGCGGGTTTTATGCATTTGGATGCGGTTTGGAAGCATGAAAGGATTCAATGGCTATCGCGAGTGATGTCAAGATCAAGCGAATGAACTCGTAGGGAAAACTGCTGCGAGTAAGAAAACGGATTCGCACGCGTGAAATTTATATTCGAGCGCTGTACGTTATTTATCGCTGGATAATTTTTCATGCTATATACGTGATTCGATCGAAGAATACCAAGATTAGGAGTATAAATTAATAACTTTGTTTACTTAATTTTTATTTATTATAATAAACTTTATTCGTAATAGGTTGTTTTTGATTACTCTTGAATAAAAGAAGCTTTTCTGCAATCATTTCGTCGAATTTGGAGATGATAGTCCTAGATGGCAGAAATGAAACAAATATTATAGTAGTCGATATGAAGAGTCAAGCGATTTCGCACTGCAGAAGCTATGATAGAGTGATAGACAAAGATTACGATTATCACGCGAAACATGAGAATTCGAGTTTCGACCAGCACCTTCGAATAATCTTCCTCCTGATATGTACGTTATAGAATCAGCAATGGGGAAGCCAGCTTAAAAGGCTGGGTGGCTTTAACGGTGCCGTGCACTCTGGATAAGCCAAGTTTGCTTCAGCCACCCGGCAAAAAGATAACGATGTTTGTATTAATTAGCCCAAGTATCGTAACGCGCAACGACGGGCCATTACGAAACATCTTAATTCTGGGCTTTCGTAATCAGAGTATTCGCGAGGAAAAAAGTCGACGGCGAGGAGGAGCGCGAGGAAAAAATTTATGAATGAACAAAGCTCCATTCTTTCATCGCTCTTCTTTCAATCCAGGAGACTTAACCAAGCCTCGTCCAACTCCTTCGCTTTTCCTCGACATAGTCAAGCTCCGGAGGTCTATTCTATCATGCATCATATATCGAGATCCAGAGTCCACACCCAATCCAGTCACTCGTCACAAAGAAAATCAGCAACGACAATCAGTGCAGGACAAAAGAATCACGGACGAACAATCTTCCATTCTTTCCCCAAACTCCTCTTAATCAGGCTCAACCATACCTCATCCAACTCCCTGGTCTTCCCCTATACACTCACTCCACCCCACCACCCACCATATCCACAACACCCATAATCCACACCAAATCCAGTCCTCCCTTACAAAGAAAAACCAGCAGCAAACACGAGTGCAAACCAAAAGAATCATGAATGAACAATCTCCCACTCTCTCCCCGAACTGCTTTTAATCCACCACACCCCATCCAACTCCCCTCCCTCCACACACCCCCTCCACTCTTTAATCCACCATACCCACTACACCCAGAATCCACACCAAAGCCAGTCTCTCCCTTACAAACAAAAACCAGCAGCAAACACGGGTGCAAACCAAAAGAATCATGAATGAACAATCTCCCACTCTCTCCCCGAAACTCCTCTTAACCCACCATACCCCATCCAACTCCCCTCCCTCCACGCACCCCCTCCACTCTTCAATCCACCATACCCAGCGCGCCCACAAAACCACACCAAATCCAGGCCTTGGTTGCAAAGAAAACCAGCCGCTATGACGAGTGTAAAGCGAAGATTTATGAATGAACCGTAATACAGCTGGACGGGTCGATAGAGCGGCCCCGCGCGCGCCCGCATGCGGCGGCGGGCGTGTAGTAATCAATACAGGGGTGGGGGGTCGGGGAGGGGGGCGGCAGAGTCCATTCAGTAGAGGCGGCGGGCCTTGCTATTGATTGCGTGGGCGAGCGAAAGGGGCTATCCCCACCGCCGGTCATTCAGCAGCCGCAGTGAGAGAGGGCTGTGCCTCGAGAGCGGCTCGCTCGCCAGGGGGGTCAGGGGCTGGCCCGGGGAGGGGAGTGGGGGGAGCGGCCGTGGGAGGGGGTAGGGGGAGGGGGGAGGGGAGCGTAGTATGGGAGAGTAAGCGGAATGGCGTGTGGGTGGCAACGTCTTCGGCTCTATGCCCGCGGATACGCAGTGCTGAACCCCGCTGCGCGCTTCGCCCCCCGCCTACGGATTTTAACCCTTCGCGCTCCTACCTCGAGTGTTGCTCGACGTGGTATTTTTGTTTAGCGATAACTTTTAAGCCTCGCACAGCGGAATCTCATTTCCCGACTGTCTTCTCTGCTCCTGGTTATTGGATTGTATGTGCACTTTGCGACTGAATTTCAACATCGATTCCTTCGATGATTGTATGTGCACTTTGCGACTGAATTTCGACATCGATTCCATCGATGATCGTGTGTGTACTTTGTTGGCTGAATTTGAACATAAATTGCGAACATAAATTTCTGTTTGTGAAAGGGATAGAACTTTTCGGAGCGCAAAGGGTTAAGGGGTGGAAAAACGAGGGGTGCAGGGAGGATTCAATTTGCTTGGAGACGCGGATGTGCGGGTTTGATTAAGGGCGGTTGGAGACCGATAGGAGTGGTCGATATTTTAGGAATATCGTGGAAACGTTGGCGGATGATGGTTAGGGGGATGTTCCTTGGGGAGCGTTTTCTTTTTGTTTCTACGGAGGAGGGGGGAGTGTGAGGGTGGAGGGCTCCAGAGAGGAGGTTTTGAATATATTAGTCGAGTAATGATTGTAAGGATATTGGAAATCATTTAGGGAGATGTCCGAATATGCGACAAAGTTGCGTTTGGTTTTATACTCTAGAATTTGCTCGCATGGTAGTTTGCTGAAGGGAGTCGATAAAATTTAAATATTGGCAGGGGCTCGCGGCGAAGAAACTTCGAAGAACCCCGCTTTAAGGGTGTTTCTTGTCTCAAATTTAGTCGACGATAATCCAGATAGGCGAATAATCGGATTCACATCAGGTTCGTCAAACTTCTGCATGTTCCCCTATTCTCTTCAACGATACATCCACTATATTATTAAATAAAAGATACTCAAGTAATATCAAACGAAGAGCTGAAAATCAGAATTATTCCAAATTCTCTATAGAATCTCTTAAAAATCATCCTTGCCCCCTTTCGCCATTCTCTCCAGAGAAAACTGACTCGACCGTGGTTTCGATAAAAATATCCACTGCTTTGTCACGAAAGCAGCGTCAACGAGACAGAGATTTTTTTCGCGTGGCCAGTGGATTTTACCGTGGATCGCCCAGTAGCGACGTTGTTACATCGGAAGAATGGCCGGTTGAAGCCCATCTTGTGTGTCGTTAAGAGCACGCCCGGCTCTCGAAGGATGGGTTAGGGACACCGAAAGCTCTCAACGATCGTTGAACCTCGTAATAGAGAGCACGAAGGTTTGCTTCGCGAATGTAGGCCAGCGCGTGTCGCCTCGGAAGGGCCTTAAGAAAAATTCTTTTTTCGAGACCGACCGCTAAGGTCGTTTGGCCTAGGACCTACTGTTTAAGCTGGATTCCGGACCACCACCGAACGGCCTTTCTCCTATTTCGAGAAAATGGACAATCTTGAGGATCCTCGCGAGGTCAGGATCGTGCAAAGAGAACAGACACGAACAGACATCGTGCAAAGAGAACAGAGGCTCACGAAGGACGATAAGAAACGTGACGTTTTGCGATCTCGATAAATGGAGGATAAGGTGGATTACAGCTGTATTGTAAACGCTTGGTGACAATGTCGTCGGTGAGAATAAATGAGGGGATGAATCCGCTTTGAGCGTCGTTAAAATCACTCTCTGGATAAAGAAAGTGCGAGGGATCTCGAGGGTGAAGTCTCATCGCAAGGAACGGCTGTTGAACGTCATCCTAGTGGACTTGATTTTTATTCGAGGATATAAGAAACCATGGATCGCCTATTGCGATATCCCTGAATCTTAAAAGGACCAAATTAAAGAAACGATCGAGATCTAATCTCGGTATTGGCGAGGGGAAAGCGCGATCGAAGATTTCTTAACGATAAGATACGATCTTTGGATTCAAATGTATCGTATAAAATGAAATGCACGGTGAAATATTATTTCTTCAGGTGTCTCAACAGTTTACTACTTGTTCCAATTAAATATTAAAAATGAATTATGCTAGCAGGTCGATGACATAATGTTAGAAATTGTGTGCAAATTCTGAAATTGTGTTTTATTAAATAATGCATTCTGCTAATAGTACGAATGTCATTGAACAACGCTTGTGCGCGTATACGCGGTTTGAGCGAGTCATAGGAAATAAATGGAAAATGATCGTGCATGGATAATCTCCAACCGAATGAGCGAGGTATCGGGGCCAATTTCGCAAAGTTACGAGAACGATAGAAAACAAGTACCGACTGTGGAGTACAGATAACAAGAGGGATCGATTTATGCCCTGCATCTGCTGCAGAAATATCTCGGTAGATTACACGACATCGTCGAGGCGACAATGGATAACCGTGTGCCATAAATTGTGTTTAAACCGACAAAGTAGATTCCACGAAAGTAACTTACTGACGCGCGTTGTTGAATGTACCTTCTTTGGGATTCTATCGACGTGGAACACTTTTTTCCAAACTCGACTCTTTGCAGTATCCGGCTAATTGATACATCCCCTACAATTTCCACGCAAAGTTTGGCGGCACATGCAATCGAAACTTACGCGGGCCCACTCAAAGTTTCGAGAAACCGAGTTTGAACGGGCAGTTAGTTTCAATTAACTCATTGGGTCGCAGTATTTCACTATATAAACTCGTGACAAATATAATTACCGCTTAACCGCTCAATTTTCCTACAATATCATACCCTTTAAGGAATAATGGGAACGCAAGTGCTTTTAACTCGATATTGCGTATTCTCATATTTTTCTCGAGCATCATATAAATTCAATAATCGGTATTATTCACCAATTTATTTCGTTTTTTATATACCATTATCTACTTTATTATTATATAGTACTTGCAATATTAACCAATATCCCATATTTACCGTATATCCTAATTTTACCAGGACCGATGAGCGGATTCGCGATTGACTTCCTCGCGCTTTAACAAACAAAACGTTTAAGATACCCTAGAATATGGATACGATGTTAATGGAAGTGTTCCAGTGAGTAATGGTAGAATGCCATTTCGTAAACTGATACATTATGCAGATGCATGTTAATGGGGATTTAATTAAATTGCTGAGTGCATCCATCATGTATGTAACGCTGCATTCTGCTGCTGCTTGGTCCCAGCACCGGAGTGGGTAGAACTTCTAATATTACATCACAGACGCAAGGAAAGTTTCGACCGATGTTGCGGCAAATCTTGGAAATTCTCCGCTATCAGCAAAAATGTCAAGCAAGGCAGCTCAGGATTCGATGTGCACACACAGCGATCGCGGTTACGGATTGAAATGTTATATCATCGAAGGATTCGTTTTTTTTTCGCGCCATATTCTATAAAAATTCTTTGAGTCAATTCGAATTAATTCATTCCTCTATTCTAGCCTCTGATTAATTTTCTTTTAATAGGATCTAAAGCAAAACAAGCGAGGGTTTCTTAGAATTCTCCTGATAACTTGCTTTCGAGAAATAGGCGCAGAATGGCTTTCCTAAAGGGCGCCAATTTTCTCTCCGTATCTCGTTAGCCTTCGGTGATACGTAGTCTCCTTTTCTTTAATTGCTTTATTAGAGAAATAGCTGGTAAACAGGATATAAATATCCATCCACGATCTATTCTTGAATAATCGTTGCGCGTTGTAGTACTTGGAAAAACAATTTGTAGCGCTAGCAGAAACTCCTTGTAAACAAGCAAGAAGAATCCGGTTAAGGAATGGATATCGAGTAATAATCGCGTTCGAAGTTCAAAGGTTAAATACAATAAGGTGGAAACTTTAAGCGCCAGCTGCTTAGTTATGTCGTGGCAATATGATACCTGGATATGGAAAAGCTTGTCGAGGATATTTTAAGCAAAATCCGCGCTGCGCTGATATCACGGTTAAGCCTCTCGAAATTTTTGCGTTAACCTGATTAAAGTGGAATTATGTAAAACCCGGAATACGTTTATCCACCCTCGACTTATGTAACGATTATGCAGGATAAAGGACCCGAATTCAGAAGGTACTTCTCACTTCTTTAATATAATATAAGTTTAAAACACGTTTATTAATAATAAAGTGGAAAATCGAATAAAGTGCAATCGTAAATGCTCATAATGCAAATACCATATCGTGCCTCTGATGCAATTTTATTCCAGTATATTTCCGATATTTAAAACGATATACAGATTCTAGAATTCAACGTGGAATTATACTAATCTGAAATTTATATCATATATAATATCCGAATTTAAACCGCGAGAAACTTCCAATGGTTTCTAAAGCCATTGGAAATTATATTGCACCCAGTCGGGCAAATAATGCCAACTGGAATGTTCCTTTAACAAGTGACCTATTGTTTAAAGTACTTATGTTCTGAACTACAGGATTATGGCGTAATATATCGAGAGGAAAGTTCAGAGTTCAGCTTTGATTCTCCGATCGTCACCATGATCCTAGGTTACCTTTATTCTCATTTTTGGTCGCTAGAATTCTATAATGCAAAGCTTAGCTCCAAAGATGGGTGAAGATTGTCGATACCGTTATATATATAGGATTCAAAAATATTTAAATTATGCATTCGATGTCATTAATGATACGACACACGTTTATAGAACCGATAATCGTAAAGAATACGTATCACAAAATTAAATGCGATTAAATCCGATTTAATATAATCACACAAATATATAAAAAATAGATTACCGTTTATTTCAAATTTAATTAAAAAAAAGCAATGCTCGTTGCTTGAAGACATAACTGTGTAATTTTACATAATTTATTGCCTCAGACTTTCCATCGTAGTTTCTAATAATCGAGTGCTATTTTCATTTATTTCCCTCAAATGGTTAAGTAATCGCTATTTCTCTTGTCGGTATTGGCATTTTCCATTTTTCCGAATAATCCAGATTTTACTGCGTGGAGAAACGATCACATCTCTGCCCTCTGCCATCAGAAAATGCAACATGCCTTATCGGCTGTCGGTTGAGAGCTGATGAAGAAAACACCATCGCAGAAGAGGTATAGAATAGACTTAACATCTTATCCTCTTAAACTATGTATCACTTTTCCTTTTACTTTATCGCGCACGATACTGATAATATTTATATCAAATCTAGATATTAGATGATGATCTGATACGTATACAGCATCTCCTTCTTCTTTGATTAGTTATATTATTTTTTTTCCGATTTACAAGAGCGTTAAAAGCAAAAACTTTTCGTTATTAATCAGTGAAAAATGATTTGTTACGAAAAATTACTTTCGTTATTACATATCGATTGTAGCGCTGTTATCTTATTCCATTCTACATCGATAATGTTGCGTGTGACAAGAATATGGTAATGCAGAACAGAATGAGATATCAGCGCTGCTGATACGGTAGGAATTGCACACGATATATCATATCTTCCCTAAAGCCCAACTTTACAGAAATTATTCCAAAAACTTTGAACATAAACTTATGTTCGTATAAAATTGCAGCCATAGCTCACCACTTTCCTCAATTACTCTTTAATAATTAATTATTAATTATTAATTATTAAAAGAAAATCTTGCATTGGGAAAAATAACCAGGTTACACCGCGTTGAGGTTGCTATGAACACTGATCTGCCCTACCCTTTTCCCACCATTTATTATTATTATCAACATATATTAATTAAAGCCTACCTCGATCGCTCTTTACCCAAATCGAGAGAGAGAGAGAGAGAGAGAGAAAGAAAGACGACAGTTCTAAATTAACGATTAAAGTATGTCGCGTAACAATTAAAAAACAAACAGGTACAAACATAAATGAAATAAACCCCTAAAGAAGAGGAAAAAAAGTAACGGTCAATAACGATCAGGATGTACAAAATAATCCTTTGAAAACAAACAAGGAATGAGGAAGATCGAAGTAGAAAAGAAAACATAATCAAAGAAACGAGGAAATATCCTATATTCCCCGAAGCATAACCGCGAGGCTTTCGTGCATGACAAAAACAAAACAAAAAAAAAACACACAACGGAACAATGCTGCGACGAATACACAAGAACGATAAATAAAAAGAAAAGAAAAAGTCTGTTCCACGAATCGACGAATTCCAACGACCATTGTAATCCACTTCCTGGAAAATACATGCTACTTGGAAATCCGCGAATGCGAAGATCTGGCCGAGACAAAAACGCCAATTCTGTGCGAATCTGTGTCCACGGGGTGTTAAAATCGTGCGGTGGACATGCAAGTTGGCCTTTGACCCGACGTGTCTAGCGAGCCAGAACCGCTGCCCGTCGCACTGGTCCCGCGCCTGTTTGTGGCAATTTCAGCCCTGTTTTGAATTTAGATGGAATTTAGGCAAGCTGTTACGATGCCATCCACCCTTCCAGCACACCTCTCGCCTCATACGGCGCTGCTCATGTGAACGCTTCAAATATACAGGCACAAACGCCGGCCCGGTTGGATTTATGCCCCGCGCGGGGAACTTCTCGTTTGCTCTGTTTTATCGGGACAAAGGGCCCTCGTGTCGTTTGCCTTCGTGGCGGAGAACACGGGTGAATCTTAGAAGCGAATGGACGTGGGGAGAAGAAAGATGTTGCTCGATCGGAAATAGCGTTTAAGGAAATCAGTCCTTCGTATGCGCGATGTTTCCTTGGAATTCAATATGCTCAAGTAATATAAATGTATCGTCTCTCGCTTTTGGTATAATCCTCTAATGTCTCTGATGTTTAACACTGGAACTACTAGCCACTTTCTGGGTATATTTAGAACACCGCATATATCTTTAAAAAGAAGGGGAGAGTAGAAGGAAATTTGAGTAAATCAAAATGATGATCTAAATACTGCGTGGAAATCATGGAAAATCTCAAATGATTCATCGTTAGGAGGCACTACGATTTTTTAAAGGAACGACTCAGCAGTCATTTTGACTAGTTTGGTAGTTCTAGTTTTAAAAATCCTCGAAGCATTCTCAAAGCGTAACTTTATACATTCGAGTGGTGCCTTTTGCATCGATAGCTGTAGTATTGAGTCTACAAACTAATCAAATCGAACAATAATCCATGATCAGCTGCGATGTATAATTCCTCACTTGTCTCCACACAAAGACTAACCGCCTCTCTTTATATCGAGAAGAGTCTCAAAAACCATCAAAATTCTCTCTCGAACAAAACAATCATCTTTCCCAAATTTACATCGATATTCTTAAACTTGCAAGCTGAAGTGTTCTTGATGTAGGAACTCAGACTAGCAGAAAAAAGTTCCTCCATATATTCGAGTGACCAGGTAACCCTGCGTCTGTTATGGTAATCCTCCTATTTCTCGATAGCGGAGCATCAAAGAGGGGTGGAAATTCGCCAGTTACCGGCTCAGAGGCCGCTATCCACGGAGCTATTCCCATCCCTCGAGCTTCTCTACCGACCTCCGCCCAGGGTTGCTCTCCGAGGGGCGCTGCCTGCGTTCAGAAAAAAAGAAGCGAATGGATTGCCTCCGGTTGGTCGTACGTGAGGCTTACCCCCGTTATTCCTCGTGATTCAAGGGGAGGATACAGAGGGGGGTGGAATTGTAGGCGACGAGTCTCTTACCTTCCTGGACCCGCGGGGAGAAGGAGATCGAAAAGGGCGCTTGATTGAATGAGGAACGAATCGAGGCGATACCTCATCGAGGCCAGGGAAATGTTGACCGATAGCCGGATTGGCGATGTCGTATCGGTGAGACTCCGCTTCTTATTTCAGCTCTGAAGACGGATAATAGGAAACGCGTATAATATTCTGGCTTTTAACACCATTCCTACCAGCTACTTTCCAGGCAGATTTAAATGTACTCGATATATTCTTGATGAAAAAGAGGACGAAGGAGAAATGTCGATAGATCAATTTATCGATACGTGCGCTGCGAGAAAATCATGGAAAATCTCAGAAGTGACCGCGCCTCAAAGTTCTACGATTTTTCAAAGAAATTACTGAGCGGTCGTTTGACTGGTAGGAATAGTGTTAAAGATACAGACTTGTAGGAACGCAGCGCGTTTGATTTTGAATTCTTGTCGCGGGGAGGAATTCAAATATAAGGATTTGTTTCTTTGTATATGTATGACTCGAACTAATTTTTTGAGCTAGTTGAATTAATATTTGTGTGTATAAAGGTGGCGCTTATAGGGAGTTTTTTAAGTTTTTTTAAAAGTACGTTCAAGCATGTATTTATGTAGAATTTTCCACTTTTCTCTTCGAAGAATTGTTTCGGGTGTAATTTCTAGGTCTGTGGATCAAAAGATTTCTTTGTTTATAAAAGAGTGAATTTTTAAAGGCGCGGAATAAGTGATATACGTGTGATGAAGCATGCGACGACTACGACCGATGAGGCAATATATTCTGTCCGGGATCTAACAATTTTAAGATTTGCGACACCTGCTAAGAAAAATGAGAAAACTTTTCGATATCTCAAGATGGATGTGACTTTACGTTTAACGCGTGTTATTATTTGAATAGACAAAATTGAAAAGATTCTACGTTTAACGCGTGTTATTATTTGAGTAGACAAAATCATAAGAGAGATGGTAAAGTACTTTTTATCTACTAAACTTTTTATCGGTGACTCCTTTCTATTACCGCTTATTTCCAAATTTATAATTGTATTTAATTTTTACTTGTATCTGTTTTACACTGTTATTCAATTTTTTCTTGTATTTTTATATTTCCATACAATCCATGATGGAGCGATTCATAAATTCCAATTTAAAGCATTCCCTGTTTTTCCAATTACCCTTATTTACTTTCATCGCGATCTTTTATTTTCAGTTCCAACACGCAGCATAGTCGGAGTTATTGTTCCTCGATTTTCAATTTTCCACCCTAAAAAGAAGTAAACGCGGATCGAGTTAACTCGATACCGGTCTGCTCTTAACAAAAAGAGTTTGAAAACGCGCCGAACTTTGCGAAACTTTGGAGAAAAAGTTTGAAGAATGCACTACCATCCGCGGTCTAGAAAATCTCGAGCATTTGTCCGCTACCGTAACTCCGTTGTTCTACATGCATATGCATCAGTCTTCCACCAGATCTTGCTTTATTATCTCCATTGTGCCTTCTCGCCCTTCCTTACCTCCTATCCGCGTAATAAATGTAAGAACCCCGCCATCGAGATAATATCCTTTCATCTCGGGTTACCGTTCCGGTCTCGTGATAATTTCCAAGGGGATAAATCCAGGCAAACGTTCCGGCATTCGGAAAACAGAGAGTCTTTCACCCCGCTTTTGTGACATTTAATGGAGAATGGAATTCGGTGAGAAGCTTTTATGAATCAAACGTAACCGTGCAATGGTGAATGATCTAATTGGATATAAAGCAATGCCGTGATCTTCGATCGCTGGTCATTCATGTTCGAAGCGTACCTTTGAGTTCGATTAGAAGTTCAAGTTAGAGAAGTTCAAGTTAGAAAAGTTCAAATCGCGCGATACGTTTCGCGCCAATGACATCGCGAATATTACATTGGCAAGCCTCGTTCGATTTTTTCACGGCCTTCTGCACAATTTTGCCAATCACTTTATCCCCGTATGTTAATTAATTTACCGAGCAATGACAAATGCTTAAATGGCAATCAGCGGCATTTTGTCCGGCATCAAAAAGTGAGGATGATTATACGACAATAATTTGCAATACATTTTGGGCCGCTGTTAATAATCAATCGGCACACCCGCGGATCGTGATGGAAGTTATTTAATATTTTAATGGAGAATAAAAGCTTCGCGGGTAGCTATCGATTTTCAAGACTCTCTAAGGTTATTATGAATTATTATCCGCTATCCGTGCTCGCGCTAAAACGTGTGTACGTAAAATGGAAACATTTTTAATGTAAATAAACCGGTTGCAAAGCGTAGAATACAGCCGGGTGTGTTCGGTTGAAATTGTAAAACGTACAAATTTCACGCTCCATCAACAAGGTTCGTGATTGTACACTTTGAAAATTCGATGCTTCAAAAATGCCACGGCGCGTGGCAAGCAATGCGTACGCCACAAATTCTCGATGGCGCATTACGATTAATATCCGCGCGAGAAAATTAAATGAAATACAGCTAAGTAAATAGCATCGGATATCCCTTGGATTTTTACTTTCCGGCTGTTGAAAAATTTCACAGCGCCAACGTACTATGGCTTTTACCCCGGATTTCGTTTTCGTTTTTTTTTTTTTTTTTTTCGACACCGCAGCGTATCAGAATATTCTGTCAGTTACGACACAACGCCCAGATATATTCTATTCGTATGAAAACAGCGTAAAATTTGCATTTCGTGTGATTTATTGCGGCAATGTCTTGCTGCGCCATCGAATTTTATTGAATAATTGGCCCGCAGTATAGAACGATCCGTACAAAGCGAGTCATGCATATTTTCCAGTGTATTTTTCTTCAAAAAAGAATCCCTTCCGCGGTGTGCGCGAGTCTTTATAAAAACTCTCGAATATAATGGCCAACGTGACAAAACATTACTACCCACTGACTCCACTTGGCCCGAGTCAATCGATACGTTATTGAACATTGGGAAAGGAAAAATACACCGTTTGAGTTTAATTAAATAAAAGACTCATCGATACGAAAATAATCGAAACGGTATAGAGTTATGAAAACTTATGTACATATAAAAATAAAAGACCAACAACCGTTTTGCCAATCAGACTTGGTTTCGACGTGGAATTATTCGTTTCGCGTGCAATTCTAAAATAGCCTCGACATTAATCCTTTGCGCTTCTATGTCGAGTGTCGCTCGACAGCGTATTTTTCTCAACCGATAATTTCAAACCGCAAGTTTCGTACATCCTAATCTAATAAATCCCAGGTTCTCTTGTTTTTCCCTTCTGAACAAGAACCTCTTACGAACATTCCATCGATGCTAGGATGTATACTTTGCAATAGAACTCGAACATAAATTCGAATTCGGATTCCTGTTCGCGAAAGAAAATAAAACTCTTTAGGGCGCAAAGGGTTAGAGGTTATTAAACCTACAACTTATAAACTCTAATTTAGTCTAGTCTCAGAATTACAGTATACATATGGAAAATTGTCCATCAGTGAGGAACGAGATCCGAACTCTCGGACCTTCCGTCCGGAGGTCCAAGTCTCTGTCCACCATTCAATCGTAGCTTCACCTGCCCATGACATAAGTCGGCCTTTGACGCTGTACCTTAATTGCTACGTTATAGACCAAGGTCGAGACTAGTGCACACATCGCATGGAAAATCCTCCATCGGTGATGAGCGAGATTTGAACTTGTATCTTCGATATAGAGTTGCAAGGCTCCATCCACTGCTCCAGAGGTCGAAAAACGTGGCTCTTTGAATGTATGAGCATCTAATTTTACTAATAAATATCTACTTTTTTTATGCATTACTTAAAGTGCGGCTCTTTGAATGTACGAGTATCTAATTTTACTAACAAGTATCTATTTTCTTTATGCACTACTCAAAGTGCGGCTCTTTGAATGTACGAGTATCTAACTTTACTAATAAGTATCTATTTTCTTTACGCACTACTCAAAGTCAAAAAGCGGATTACTCAGAGTTGGTACATTTAGTACACTTCTTAATCATGCATAATAATAACGCAATATTTAAAAAACCAGGAGCTCGCTTCATAAACATTACAGTTCTGTATTACACGTTCTTCATCGAAAATTTATATAGAATACTCGAAGGAAAAACTTGCAATACAGTAACCGAAAGTTTTTTCTCCGCACCTTTGTTTCGTGCGCTGTATATAAGAAACGGTGCAACGACCTGCACAGGTATCATCTATTCAAACGTTGTGTTGACAAATTTGACATAGCGATGAAAAAGAGCAATCGAGTTCCACGAAGCGCGTCTAATCCCGTCCATCGTACATTATTACTTCCTAGTATTTCCACAACGGATTCCCCGTAAATCTCGCCCAAAAATTCCCTCGAACGTTCTCTCTCAATAAAAAAAAAAAAAAAAATATCGTTCCAACGTCGACACCTTTCGCTAATGAGTTTGCCCATCGCCGCACCGCACGATCGTACCTCTACCTGTCGATGATGAAAGTCGGTCCACGCTGCCCCGAGTTAATTGCCCCGTTATACGCGAGTACCGGATGGCCACCGTTAGAATGATAAAGCCCCTCCAGGAGCACCGCGGGAGCCTTCAGCGTCCTTGATAATGCAGGAAAGGAGAATACGAGTCCGCGGCACGACGTTACAAATCGTCCTCGCGGCGAACTTTACGATGATTTATGCAGAGATGCGATGAACGATGATCCTGCTTTGCGGACAAATGTACTGTCGCACCGAGACGTTCGAGGGCCCCTCCCTTCCCGCCTTTGTGTTTATCGCGCGGCCGCATATGCGATTCATAATATCCAAAGTGCTTCCATCGGCATTCTCCAACCCCGCCTTACTCCCTGTCCTGGTGTCTGGAAGAAGTGGGAATGTCTAACTCTCTTAGGCTCACCGACAAGCCTTGCGAGTATCAATTGCGAATTTGGAGTGCAGCGATTTTTTTGCCAGTGTTTTTTTTTTTTTTTTGGTATTAGTTAGCTGGTAGATGAGAATTCTGTATAGCTTTGGCGTTGATGCAATGTGACGTGAAAATTGATCCGTACCGACGCGGATGCTGCAACGTTGATTGTATGTGTGTAATTAAAGTTTGGATATCACGATTGATTTGGAAATATAAATCACCGGTATTCTTTTGTTATTGTTATCAAACTTCTAGTGTCTATGAACGTGTTAATAGAGTTTATGTATGTATATATATGTGTGGATTTAGGTTCGTGGTACTCGTGCAACTCAGGAGGTGTCCCGAAATTCAGGTGAGATTTGAAAATGTCGACGAAAGAATGAGCATGTGCCAGCAAAGCCTTGGTGGCCATTCACTCGATATGCTATTCCATACATAACCCTGTACTGTGTACTTTACGAATCGATAAAAAATGTACAATTTTTAATTATAACCCTGCGTTTTCTGTTATGTAATTTAGTGTATGTAATTTTTGTATTGCGATTTACAATCCTCCGCTCAATTTCTCCAAAGAATTTCTCCACTCGAACATCAAATTCTTATAATATTCTGAACGACAGTAGCATTTGAATCGAAGGAAAATATGATAGGTGAAATTATCTTTATCATTCGGAATATGACGAATTGGAGTTTGGCTGGTAACGTTGCAGACCTTGGAATTGTAGGGAGCATTATATTTGTCATCTTGAGGACGGTTGATCGCCACTTCATTATCCGTTTCAAGGTAGCGGTGATGTCCTACGCAAGATTATTTCCACCCCCCTGTACCTATCGTTTCTTACCACTAGGTTTACACATTAATTCGGTGGCTTTACATCGTACCATTTATAACCGTCTTCAAAATTAAATCCTTTTGGACGTTTGACAGACGTAACTGGGACCTTAAAAAATATAATTAATATTTTGACGGTTGAAAAGCATTTAATCCTTTCATACTTAAACCCTCAACTTGTTAAAAAAAAAACGCGGAAACCTTCGATACATCCAATACTTGGCACAATAATTCAAGCGATAGTAACCATTGATAAGATAAGACACCATTGATTACTTCACAATATCGGGTAGCGGAAGTACCTCGAGCGCTCAAAATAGCGCTCAAAATAGCATAATTATCCTTAATTTATATAAACAGCCGCGCTATCCAGTGTTCGCCGCGATTTTCGAGCGAATACTAACACGCCGCCGCATCTCTCAAACGGGAAAACTATTTACATCCTCGAAATACTCGGCAAGACGCCAAGAAATATTCGTACAAATATGGGACACGCCATTCAAACGTCCATGTCCGATGTCATCGTCCAAATATACGGACAACCATCTTCTTATTGAATTACGACTATCCCCCCGACCATTTATATACGCTATTTCCATGGCGAAGGCGATCGAACTAATAAACAACGCGTCGGGCATACTATCCACGTCGCATAATAGCCGCGTAGTTGAATCGTTTATAAGCGCTTAGGAAAGGCGCCGAAGAATTATAGTTCGGTCCGCATCGCGGATTCCTCCGCAAAGCAGCGGGGCGTGGGCTGAATTTGTATTGGTACCGGGCGCATAATCCAAATGCCAATATGATCGAGGAGCGCGCCGCTCTGCGGGGGTGGGAGAATCGCGAAATTCCGGCGCTCAGATGTACCACCGCCCTGCGATGATTCAGCAGGGGTGGATCGGTCTAATAATAATAAGACGAGGGGAGGGCCGCCTTAACCCAGTCGGAACTCCATCACGATAAACTGTGACGTTAGGTGTCCTTTACGGCTGCCGTATTTATGGAGATAGGATGAGACGCTTCCTGCGCGGATTATTTCCTTCCCCGTCCTCAACTATATTCGAATAACTTTTCGCCGATTTTATATCGTCGCTCCCCGATCTTGGGGCAGGTTGATAACGTCTGAAATATTCTTGGAATACTTCATTTGCGACATTTGTAACATATTTTGACGTGTAGTGTATTTATAACGCGCGATTGTCGGTTGGTTTAGTTTTTTTTTCAGAAGCAACTTTTTCGGAAGTAACTTTTTTTCAGATGCAACTGTCGTTGCATCTTTTTTCTTTCAGAAGTAACGGCTATCCTCGTATCTTATTTACGTCCACCATCCGTGGCCTTGGCAAAAAATAAGGCAAGCCTGAAACATCAGCCTATTCGTTCCACGATCGATACGCGCGCCGACGAATATCGCGAAGTGTCACGTGGGAATTATAAATTTTAATTGCATTTGTAAGTAATTGCGAAACAGCTGTTTAGACTGCTTTTGGCGGTCTCCGTGCCAGCGATAATGAATATGCCAGGATCGAATGAGCGTTTGGCGATGTCATCGATCCGGCGTCGATTCTGAAACGCGCTCGCCGCTCGCCAAGGGGTAATATCGCATCATTATCGCACGGGAGCTTTTGGGCAGTGCTTCCAATTTGGATACGCGGTGAGAGGATTACCGCGGTAACACTTTATCGATTAACGAAGTGGTCCATCGATCTGTACCATCCTCGATACTGCTATCGCGTTATTTCCCGGATTTCTCAAAGTTTCCCCATCGCGCGATACATTCGAAACGGGATTCGAGAAGAGCAACTCGGAATATTAAGTGCGCATACATCGATCTTCGTAAAGTGGCGCCCGAGTCTGCAGCCCAATTAATCTTCTAATTTGTAATTCGCTCGATAATTGTAATTTTGCATATCTACAACGTGTAATATCAATACACGAACACCGCAAAGTTTCTTTTTAAAGTAGTGTAGTTTTGCTTGTGATTAAAAAGGAATGGATTAAATGATACATCGCATTAACGTTAATACCGCGATAAACATCTATAAATAACTCTAGCTACTGTGACATCAGATTTATCACCTATATCTATCTACCCTGGATTTCCCATCGTCCATCGTTAATTACTACACACTAATTATGGCAGCGTTACTCATACGCGGATGGATAATTCTAAATCGATTCTCGAACCTTAGGGACCGAATGAAAATTTCAGGTCGGTTAAGTGGCAGGGACGAAAGCGGCTCGGGGTTAGTCTTAAATCCTTATTTCCCGTTTCTGCGCTCGTTTTTCTGCCTCTATGGTAGCTGCATAGCGACGTGACCCTTCGCTAATTTGCGCGCGAAATGTATTACTTCCCCCTGGCCGTAGTCTTCACCCCGGAAATCTGTGTAATTACCCCGCGTTACACTCGCCATAGTTTTCGACTGGGAAATCTACGTAATTACCTTGCCGTTTTCCTCCAACGTTAAAAGTATTTCTTAATTCCTCGGGACGCGGCTTCTCGGAACGTGGGAATTACCGCAGCTATCGCTGCTTGTTTACGTTCGTGCAAATGTGTGCAACGAATGCCAGGTTCTTGCTTCGAGAAAGCTCAGTCGCCACCGATATAATATCTAATTTATCCTACGCTCGGAATCATTAATTTGTTCCCCGACTCTTGAAGGGGGGAGTAAGGAGAAGCTGGAATACGAATCTGGAGATAGCAAGCGGCAAGGACGGCCTGGACCTGATTTATCGACTCTAGAATCGACGTGCGACCGATTTACAGACTGCTTAGAAACTTTTAATCATGGTCGGTGTAGTACGTATCGATATATTTAGCAGCACAGTTCATAAAAATCGACGTGCGACCGATTTACAGACTGCTTAGAAACTTGTCATCATGGTCGGTGTAATGCGTATCGATATATGTAGCCGCACAGTTCATAAAAATCGACGTGCGACCGATTTACAGACTGCTTAGAAACTTATAATCATGGTCGATGTAATACGTATCGATATATTTAATCGCACAGTTTATAGGAACAGGCGAATATAATATTACGGAACAAAATATAAATTATTGTCTGTATAAGGATATGAAAAAGGAGGGTGTTATGCATATTGATATATTTAGTCGCACAGTTCATAAAAACAGACGAATATAATATTACGGAACCGAATATGAATTATTGTCTGTATAAGAATATGAAAAAGGAGGGTGTTAGCTTTAAATATGAGAAAAATTAATAAATCGCTTCGCCAGCTATTCAAGCACGAAATAGTTTTTGTGCCTGCAAAATTTGGAATATAAATATTGCTTGTATAAGGATATGAAAAAGGAAGATGTAATGCATATCGATATATTTAGTCGCACAGTTCATAAGAAAAGACGAATATAATATTACAGAACCGAATATAAATTATTGTCTGTATAAGAATATGAAAAAGGAGGGTGTTAGCTTTAAATATGACAAAAATTAATAAATCGCTTCGCCAATTATTCAAGCACGAAATAGTTTTTGCGCCTGCAATATTTTTATTTAAAATGTACAACATTTTAAGCAATATAAATAACATTTTAAGCCAAATGTATAACATTGCAAGCATAAAGTAAAGAGTAAAGAAATTCATTTCGCATAAATAACACTTCGTCGAGCATTTCTCAGAACGCGTGGAAAAAGTCAGACTCGAGAATTACCAAGTACAGAAAGTAAAATTCGGAGAAATATGCATTGTCGGGTAATGTAAGAACAATGACTCGGCGCAAGCTAACCGTTGACAAACTGAAATTTTTCAATTTCGAACGACCTCGGAGGCCGGCCCATTGTTCGTCCTCCAGAAGGTATATAAGGCCGCGCGGAGCGCGCAGCGCTCATTCTTCGCAATCCCAGCGAAGGAGTCACATCTCTCCCTTTTCTCATTTCTCGTATTTTTTTTGTGTGTCCCAGCCCCCCCTTGCCCCCTTGCCCCCATTTAACTAATTTTCACTAACCTTTCCCTTAACTAGCTTTCAGCTTTGGAACCGAAGAGAGAAGAGAGAAGAGAGAAGAATGAAGAACGAAGAGCGACGCTAGTATTAAGCTTTCGCCGCCGACTATCCGTTAAGGTGTGCGTATGGACGGATGGATCTAGTTTAAGGCGTGGTATGCGTGGTTTCAAGCGTAAGCAGTACGATTCTCTTTAGCTTTCGAGTCACGCTCGTCTTTGCGCTCCATTTTTCGGGGCATAGAGTCTCGAATTCTTCTGGGTGGCCCCAGGCTGTCTTGTCGGTGCCAGCGGTGTTCCCGGCGGTTCACGGGGGGTCGCCGTAAGGGGAGTGGCGTCGCAGGGTTGGTTTAGTCACGCCTGACCCAACGTGCGCTTCGCCTGGTTACCACTCCCTGGTGGCCTTTCCAGGGTCCCCGTCGGGCCCGTCTGGTGCTCGTCAAGACCCCTGGGTGCTCTTGGAAGAATTTGTCGCGTCCGCGCTTTTCTCGTCTCATCTCTTTTCTCACCCTTTTTTTTTTTGCAGAGTTTCGTCACTGCTTACAAGTTTGAAACGAGTGGGTTGCGCTTAGTTAAGGTATGAGTGAGCTGCGTTTAGTTAAGGTATGGGTGAGCTGCGTTTAGTTAAGGAATGAGTGCGTGCGTGGAATGGTGGGTGGGTGGGGGGTCTCTAGTCGCGGCAACCTCCACGTGGTGAGACCTGGGCAATCGGTATTTCTCGCGATCGAGGTATGTTCTCGAGATCGCGAGGAATAGCGAGCTAATGGCTGCGAAACTTTGTAAAATTTACTTGGACATATTTGTACGAACATTGTATATAGAATTGTATGTATGCATGTATGTACGTATGTAGAATTGTAAAATTTACTTGTGCATAAGTACGAACATTGTGTATAGAATTAAGAATTACCGAGCGATTTACCGAAATTCCGAAATATATAGAATTAATATATAGAATTAAGAATTACCGAAATTACCGAAATTCAGAATTTCTTCAAAGACTTTATCTTCTTAATCTTGAATACTCGAATACAATCCGAGTTTACCTTTTCCTACGTTGAATAACCTTGGAAAGAAGTCTCCCTATTGTCAAAATCACTCCCAATATTTGAGCACGAGTAATTTATACGAAATCTATCTATTTACTCTTTGCTCCATTCTTATAATGTTATACATTTTGAATAAAAATTTTACAGGCACGAAAAGTATTTCGTGTTTGAATAATTGGGGAAGCGATTAATTAATTTTTCCAATGTTTAAAGCTAACACCCTCCTTTTTCATATTCTTATACTGGCAATCATTTATATTCGGTTCCGTAATATTATATTCGCCTGTTCTTATGAACTGTGCGACCAAATATATCGATATGCATTATACCCTCCTTTTTCATATCCTTATACAGACAATATTTATATTCCAGATTTTGCAGGCACGAAAACTATTTCGTGTTTGAATAATTGAGGAAGCGATTAATTGATTTTTCCAATATTTAAAGCTAACACCCTCCTTTTTCGAATTCTTATACAGACAATAATTGATATCAGGTTCCGTAATATTATAGTTGCCTCTTTCTATGAACTGTGCGACTAAATATATTAATATGCATTACACCGACCATGATTATAAGTTTCTGCGCGGTTTGTAAATCGCGCGCATGTCGATCGTAGAGTCGATAAATCAGGTCCAGCCGGTCCCTGCCGCTTGGTACCTCCACAGTGGTATTCCAGCTTCTCTTTGCTCCCCTCCTGTCGTGGAGGAACAAATTAATGATTCCGAGTGTACATCATCGAAATAATTATATTCTTAGTTTTAAGAATAACGTTGTATCTTTGGTTCGATCGTCTTAACACAAAATTTTTGGACATATTTTGGACATTTTTCTTTCCTTCTCTCTGGACATATTTATGTATGTCGCGTAAATCCTTAAATAAAAAAACTATTAACAAAAGATATCGATAGATCGATAGAACGATTCACACTGCGTACTGTAGATTCATGAGAAATCTCGAAAAATGCTCGAGTACGAAATACAGCAATTTGTTATAAGAAACGACGAATCGGTGATTTCGAGAGCTTCGATAGGTTTAGCGTTAATTAAAATCGATCTTCCGGTTCGAAAGGAACTCGTATCAAAGCCACGCGAATTCCAGCGCGCGGCGTGCGGCTTTGCGGATAAAATTTATACCGATCCAACCTCGTATCATCGGAGATTCTCGACGTCCGTATCGGGATTGATTCTCTGCCACGCGGTTGACTCTCAACAATGTCACCATTGTACACATTGTTCCGAGCGTGGCTTTCCCGGCAAGTGTGACATTCAAAGCGATGCATATTCGAGGTATGGATAAAGCCTGCGAGCCTTTGGACCTTGGCGCCGTATCATCTCGCCTGGACGTGACGAAGTCGAACCTGCCGAATAGTTGGGCGCGCCAAAGTCGCTCCTTCTCCTCCTGTCTGCGTAAATTTCATCACGTCTCTCTCTTCCTCCTTGGCTACTTGTCTGACTTATTTCGAGGATTACGACGGAAAGATTATGACATAAAAGATGAGCTTATCATCGATATTACGGCTCCGCCTTCGTGTTTGATCCATCAATTGTTATTGCGAATAATTGAAAATTGCCGTGCCTTTTTATTTTATTCGTAAATAAAAAAAGAAACGTACCTTTTAGAAAGGTTAAGTACTTTAGGATAATTGCGTTTGCTTTGTTCTTGAAAAAGAACCGACGCGTTAAATAGCGATGAGTATCGCTTTTGTGAAAATTCTCTACACATTTTTCGTTGGCCTTATATACATATATATGCGTGTATGTAAGACTCTTCGTGTATATAAGGATTTGTAAAAGTTAACGGTTTCGCGGACTTCGCGCTTTCGTAGCGGGACGAATATTCTTCGTGAGCTGAGAAATACTCGAGATCGCGTTCCATCCTCGGAACTTTCTCGGTTTGAGATGCCAGAACGAAGGCAGGAAAGTGAGGAAATTACGTGTCAGCGGCCTGTCAAAGATTCCTACCATGCGGGTCAGGCCTAAAACCCTTTGTCGGCCTTAGCGACCAAGGGATTTTCTAGAGACCGATATTCTTCCTATTCCATAACTAACATTCTTCATTGGATTTCGATACTGATCGCAATTAAATCTCCGTGCAATCTCATTTCTTCAACACTCGACCAAGAATCAGTTTTCAAACATGTTTGGACGTGCCAAATGTATTCTTAACATCAGCCACTTCCTGCGCATATTTATAACACCACATACACCTTTAAAAAAAAAAAGGGGGGAGAGTAAAGGGAAATTTCAGTAAATCAAAATGATGATCTAAATACTGCATGAGAATCATGGAAAATCTTAAAAAATACATCGTCGTAAAGTACTACGATTTTTTAAAGAAACGACTGGCCAGTCGTTTTGACTAGGTCGGTAGTTTTAGTATTAAAAAAACGGAGAATAAAGGTAAATAAATCGATACATCGTTCCATGTATCGCAACAAATTCATGGAAGTATATATCAACGTTTCAAGGACTGCCGTATATATCCGCATATTCATGATGCAGCTACTATGCAGCAATTGATCAGCAAATACGCGTAATCGAACTGCTGCGCAGAATTGATTCGCAAATGTGGATAATCTAATTACCGCTTAAAATCCAGCTGAAAATATTCATAATTCAGCAGCCGCGTAAATACTCGTCGCGAATTCGCAAACAAGTTTCGGTTGGCAAGATATCGCCAAGACCGACGTCCGGCAAAATTCTCCGCGAACTATCCGAACTAACCGCGGTAAAGCAGCCCAAACGTGTCAGCTGCAACCGGAACTGGTTCGTCGCGTGCAGCTTTGAAATTTGCACGCATTCACCTATATCCAGAGTCCCAACATTATGAGTACAAGTTAATTCGACGCCCTCGGATACGCTCGATTATGACACGCTTGCGAAACCTCGAAGCGTTTTACTTTTATTTTAAAACGAATTCCTTCAAAACGACTCGTCCGTAATTCTCCAGAAAAATCCTCCCCCCAACCAATGACCATACATTTTTAACAAGCGTAATAATTTAATAATCTAATATCTAATAAATAAAAATAATAATAATGCAATAATTGAATAATCTACTTTCTAATAAACAGTAATAATGATGTAATAATTTAATAATCTAATTTCCTTTATCTAATTTCTAATCTCTAATTTCTCTTCCCTAAGTTCTTATCTCCAATCACTCTTCTCGTTTTTTCCCACAAATCTCTTTCGATCGATACGAATATAAATGATTCAACGGCTCCATTCATTTTTCCTCTTTGCTCCTACTTTTTCGACGCACATTAATGGATACAAAAACGTCGCCACATCGACTCGTAATTCTGGCGTTAAGAATCGCCACCCTTCAGGCTCCGCGAAAAGCGCATAAAAAGCGTAGCAGCGGCTAACCGAGATGCATTTCGCGCTTCGCCGCTTCGGCCGCTGCCGGAATTTACTTCCAAATAACGATCGCGGTCGATCGGTAGTTGTCGCTTCATAGATATCGGCGTTGCCCGATTCCCAACAATGTAATTGGGACGCTCTTCCGTGCCGATAGCACACAACCGGGCCGCGATCGGCCTATAGGCGCTTCCACCCACGCTTTCCAGAACAATATTGGGCACGCGCGTGCACGTGTTTACCTATTTACATAACCCTCCCCCTCGTGCAAGCCCTCTCACGGTGCACCCCACCCGGCTGGGGAGTGTACATAAACGTCGTAATCGTTTCGTTGTCCACGTCCACGCGCGCCCACCATCGAGATATATAAAGGGTATTTCGAGAAGAGTGCCGTTGCTTTTGCACTTGACGCTCTACGCTCAACGCTGCTTCTTACACTCTCAACTTTTTTTTTATACGGTTTTTTTTTCGGAGTGGTGCGGTTGACGAAGAATGCTCTGTTTTTGCTTGGGCTAATACGTATTTGTGATATTCCGGGGCGGTTGATTCGTACACTCTTACACGCTTCTATTGGTATTGGAGGAAGTAAATGTGGACACTTGGTCCATGGTTCGATAATTGAAAGGGTTAATGAGATAATGAGGATTAAAGATTGATTATTAGCTCTTTTACCGTTGGGGGATATAAAGCGTGTAAAAGAGTTAGGTGTGGGGTTTTATTTGCTATTCAGGGTAACTTTACCCGATGCGAAGCGAGTTTTGAATTGTCTTGGGTATCGATGTATCTATTATGAGATGATAAGGCAGAGCACGCGTACTCGTCGTTGTCGATGGGTATAGAATGATCGTTTATAATAACTGGTATGGGTAAGCGTGGACGTGGAGTATTGCGTAATGTTTGTGGGAAAGCACGAAAGTTGACACGTGTCGGCGATAGGATCGTATGCGACACGATTTCAAGTTGAGGTAATTATTTTAGCGTGGAAATGCGCGTTCAATGCGTGAAACTTCTAACGCGTATAGAGAATATACTGAAGGTACATTCTCATCGTAAAATAACACGATATTATTCAAGTATCGGGTCGTTCGTTTCGAAGGCTGAATTAAGAAAAGATTATATCGCATGTAAGATGACCTAATACGTAGATTGACGTTTCCTCATTCCCTACTCATGGACAGGCATAATTTATGAGAGACTATTCTTGGGTAATTTGATAACTCAGGCTTTATTGGATTTTATTGGATATAAACGGCCCATAAATAATCACTATAATCGTACATTCGCAAACTTTAAGAAAATTTATTCCGTCTATAAGTCATCTTCTCATCCGAAACGTCCACTACGTATAACTTGACTAATACCATAGAACGTACGGATACTCGAAATACTTTTCGCTCTTACGCACGACTCGTAGTTAATAGGATTTTGTTCAATCCCACATTAACCTCCACATTAGTCATTCGTTTGAGTTCCCTTGGATCATTAAACTTTCGCGAAATCGACATTAAACTTAGGGCATCGCTCACACATCTGCGGAGCGAAAGGTGCATTTTCACAATTTGCACGGATGTAATAGAAATATTGCGATTCATTCGTCGAAAAAATCGTTGAAAAAATGTCTCGCTCTATACATTCTTTTTCAACCACCCGCTCGAAACTTTTTCCCTATTACGTGGTTGGTGGAAAGCTTGCACTTCGTGTAATGCTCCGACAAATAATTCATTTCCCCAATGGTACCTGACAATGGCCGCGTCACACGAGTCTCGTAATTTTCTAACCGTGTCACTTGCATTAGGCAAATAGAATTTGATCGCGGGACTTCGATTATACAGGAGCCGGCTCCCGCCGGTTAACGTATAATTTAACGCAAATACATCGGGAAATATCACTTCCCCATGCAATGGTAATCGATATCTCGAACGACACTCAAACCCAGGAAATTTTTGATACCGGCGCAAAGCCCGAAATTCATTCAGAATCGTGTGCATGCGTTGCTGCGTCGGTACACCTCCATTTTTTTTTTTTCGAGGATATTATTGTCGACATATATACATATTCATACGGACACATCGAGGAGAGAATGTATATCCGTCGATAATAATTACTTTAGTTTTCGCACGATGGCCGACCAGGCGGACGACGCGAAATTGTTTAATTCTGCATTCGGCACGTTCCGATAGGAGAAAAATAATTCGACGGATATACAGGATATTTCCTGGCACTCAGCGTTCGCGAAAAATTGGGGAGATCGAGGTGTGAGAGACGGGAGGTTAAAATGAGACCAATTGTTTTGCATAGTATGCATAACCGTGTGTAATTTCAATTCGAAGCGCTGGATTTTATTTGAAGTTGCCCGAAGTCTGAAGTTTTTCCAAGTGATATATATATATATAT
>JBCFXI010001889.1:0-36632 GCA_038496175.1 Ampulex compressa
CATTATTTATTTATTTATTTATTTATTTATTTATTTATTTGCATCACCGTTTTTTAAATTTAAATTCATTTTCGGCTCCGACAGCTAAGGCTTGGCCTCTAGGACCTTCTGTTTAAGATGGATTTCGAACCACCAGAGCTACAGTATACGTATCACATGGAAGACCCAGAGATTATGGACGAGATTCGAACCTCAGTGTCCCGCGTGGGTATCTAAGCCTTTATCCACTATACCATCGTAGCTCTAATATTTATATTATATATATGTATATTGTATTAGGTGTATAACTTTGCTTCCACCGTTTTCCTATAGATCGGTATAGCGGTAAGTAGTGGTTTCTTCAAAGCGGGATTCGTACGTTGCCTGAAAGATGAGAGAAAGTAGTGGTCAACGATGGCCAATACAATAAATTATAAATGAATAACCAGTTTTTTGCGATAAAGCCTCGCATTTTGAAAAAAAAAAACCGGTGGAAACATAGTTGTAGATTTTGTCATACTATATTCTTAAAATACGTTTTATCCCACCTATGTTAATCGCACATTACAATGAAAATGTGTGTGTAATAGCTTAACAAGAAATGTATATGAATGTCATTTTAATTAGTCCTTTGAAATTCCGGAGTGGATGCACATTTTATGAACATTGTCCTCAAAGTGTGTATACCTGTTTTATGGTATTCCAACTATTTACAATTTTTACATCTTTACAATCGGTATTTTGATTACCCTACATTCTTTACTCTGGTTCGCTGCTAACCGTAACAGTGCAACAATAGTTAACCGTAATTATGAAGATATTATAACCACGTTTAACGATGTTCAACTAAAAGATTGCTCGCTAACTATCATAATCGAGTAACAATTGTACGTGCAGAGCACGCGTAAATCTATGCCCTCAATTTAACTGCATCGACGTTTTAAAACCCAAACAGATACCGATAAACGCAACCGATAAATAAACCGTGTAAACATGGAGTTTTACCATTCCGACTCTCGTCGACATTTTTTTCACGTTCAAGTAATTCCTTTCTTTGCGAGCTTTCACGACATGACGCACGACCTTCTATAAACATTCGGTATAAACAGTCAACATATATATCCTGCATCCATAAAGTTCGAGTTTACAGACACAAGCGCGATACGCCTTTCTGCATTGCCCCCCTGGTTTTATGCCATCGGCATCGGAAGTTATCGTTCGAACGTAAACTATAAAGCTGACACCATTTTTCTTCACGATCCAGGAGCGTAAAGCGGGCCTTTCCACGCACGATCGTCCGCGAATTTATCTCGAGAATTTTAACATTTTCTTACGTACCTCAGCGCGCGTTGTTCCGCACTTCCACCGCAATTTATGGTCTCGAGATTGCTCCAAATAGCAGCTGTGCGCCCGTGGATGGGCATATAGGCTCGTCCCAGCGTACACCACCCTGGGACGTACTTACACACGCCCAGAAATTGATGGGTGAGAGCACGAATGACACACCCTCCAGTTTGACCGGTTGGGTTTCGGTTCATCCGTTGATTAACTGGCTGCACGCGCCCTGGCCTTTACGAATTCGTCGGCCGAACACGTCTGCGCATCCCCTTGTGCGTGTGCCCGATGGACTGGTGTACGTAAAATACGGCGTGCAATCCATGTTTCGTTATTAGGAGGCAGTTTAATTCCGAATCGATCCACGGAGCCATCGGCGACTCGACCGTGAGAGCGCCTAAGGGGATCCTGTAACACGTGCTGTCTGCGTTGCTTCAGAGACCGGGGTAGATTATATTCTGAATTAAGGAAAATACGAAAATCGTGTTGCCAGGGGGGGAAAAGTTTGGGGGAAAATTAATTACTGTGGAATTGGTGAATACGTTTCTATACCTACGAATGGAATTTTCTGAAAATTAAGTGAAACGTGGAAAAATAATTTTGTATGTTTGTATTCCTACACATGGAATTTTCTGGAAATTAAGTTAAATATGGAAAAATGATTTTGCAAGTTTTTATTTCTGCTAATAGAGTTTTCTGGAAATTAAGTGAGATATCGAAAAATCATTTTGCAAGGAAGGGAAGGTAGAATGGAAAATTTTGGAAAATGCAATTGCTAAATGTGTTTGAATTCGGTGCACTGTATTTTCGAGTGGCCGTTACTCTTTAAAATTCTACAGCGTGTGTGATCCGTTTTCGTGTACAATCGCTGCACTTTCAGGTGAATTGCGTATTTTTACTTCCTGTTATACGGTTAAGAGTGAATACGCGCAGAACACTTTATCGTGCGCGTAAATTTTCTTTTTGCTTAAAAATAAGTGACTTATCTATCTCATCCGCGATAATTTCATTTACTTTCCGGTACGTCAAAGACGATTTTTATTCGCGAGCACATTTCTTGTAGCTATAAAATAGAAATACCTTCAATATTACGTAACATCGTAATTAAGATTGAAAATTACGAAACTTTTTCACAGCACAGTAAACTTATATTTTCTATCCATAAGGATAAAATTCTAAAAATATTTCGACGATGGTATCGATCGAATTCACGCATGCGAAAACTGTTTTCTATCAAGTCATACATTGTCTGTACTACAGAAATGAATATTCTGAAATGGTGTCGGTATTTTACTCCTACATAGATATGTATTACAAACTGGGTAAGGCATAAATATTACAGTTGGCGAAGCATATGGAAATGTGCCACAATTTTAGTTCTCGAATGAAATTCCCGATTGAATCGCGGGACTACCGCCAATTTGGCTCTAGGAATTGATGGAATGGGATTCGCGATGTATACATTGTTTGACCATGATCTAGTATGAACGTTGTGCGTCCCAACTTGTACCGGAATGTAAGCAATATTTTGCATCTGCGTTGGAATTTCGAATCAATTCGCAATCTAGGCCAAACAAAAGCTGCAAATGCACAGATTTTTTAAATTAAATTCACCCTTTTGCAAATCAAGTACTTTTACATATATGTTATGTTTAACACTACAACTACCAGCAACTTTCTCGGCATATTTAGAACACCACATGTATCTTTAAAAAAGGGGAGAGTAAATGGAAATTTCAGTAAATCAAAATGATGATCTAAATACTGCATGAAAATCATAGAAAATCTCAAAAAATGTATCTTTATAAATCATTACGATTTTTTTTAAAGAAAAGACTTACCAGTCATTTTGACTGGTTTTGTAGTTCTAGTGTTAAAAAAAAAACATCAAATAATATTAATTACGTAGTAAGAAATAAAATAGTGCATTATAATTCATACAATTATGTATGTATGAAAACTGTGTGTAGGTAATTCCGTAATGCAATATTCTTATTAATAATAACAATTCAAGGAGAACCGTCTATAATAATCTGTAACGGTTCTCCTGCAGCAGTCACTGGTAACTTAATATACAGATTTATATAACAATTATAACAATTTGCAGATGTAACTGTTTCAACAGAATTATTAATTACATTTACTGATTTTTGCTGATTTAAAAAATCAGCTAATACATTTCTTGCACTAAACTTCATTTTGGAAAAGAATTCTTCGATAAGGTTCAACATCGGAGAATATGGTGGTAGAAAAACTAAAGCGTGCCTTGTCTGATCAATAAAATCACGCATTTTCTGCGTCTTCTGGATACTCGCGTTGTCCAAAATCAGCCAAACTTCATCTACATTGTCGTCATCCACTAATTTCTGAAGTAATCTCCGAAGAAAATCGCAGAGTTTTGATTTCTTACTATACAATTAACATTATTAAATGTGTTTTAAATATTTTATATATATAAAAGTACTTGATTTGCAAAAGGGGGATTTTAATTGGAAAAACCTGTATGCAGTAACCGGCATATCGGTTACGTTATCCGTTTTCCTTAGTTACTTTCTAGCCCATACCGTATCGTATCATTTATATCGAATAACCTCAGTAATTTGGGCGAACGTTGTTTTCTCCGCAGGATCTAATGCTTATTATATAACCCTAGGAATTTGTTCTGCAACTTCAGCCGCCAATACCGTTGGAGAATACAAAACAAAGCGAAAGAGAGAAATTAGGGCACTCCAACGTACGTTCGCGATATTGATAGCGTGTGGGTGCTATCGTACGCGTATGCAACCTTAATTTTACGTCTACCTCAGTTCCTGTTCGAGTTGTGGAAATTATACGCTACGATGTACATCTACCCACGTCGGATTCTGAGCGGTTGAATTTTGTACCTCATCCACTTTTGTACACCGTAACATTCCTATACACGTAAACGCAATATTTATAAATTTTCATCGAGAATTATTACTGCATGGCATTTTAATAAAACAAATTTTGCATCGCTTTAACCTATATAACTTGTTTCAACAAATGGAAGTAGGTTGTCCAAACGGGAATATTTGATTACGAGTGCACTGTCGATTAAATTAAAAGTATAAATATTGGATACGCCCACGCTGCCTTTGTGTAACATATTTTTCACGCGGAGGTGATTGAAATTTAAAATGATTTGCCAGACAATCCATGTCTTTAGATTAGGAACTTGTAAAAGAAACTTTGGGAGAGGGAGCGATGGAATACGAATAATGAACCATGAGACTCCCTGTAGATCTCGAACCATAGGAATGCCGCTACCATTAGTCATCTTCCCTTTTTTCGTATGTGATAGATACCTCTTTGGCCCTGTGAATACTTCCTTGTTCGGACGTAAAGCACTGAAAGGATTTACGGATTCATACTGAAGATTCTTTTCAGTATAGTCTCATTTCAATTCGATGTTTTTTGAAAGCTTCAGTGCATTTCTTTATGTAATGGCGCGGAGTATGATTTGTTAGCAACAAGTACAGGCATAGTACATTCAATTATTATTCAAGTTTCGATTGAATTATTATTCAATCGCGATGTTATATGAATATTTTTGTTTACCAGTCACATATAACGCGATATTGATTTTCCCTTGTAGGTTACTTGGAGAAAAAAGATAATACGACATTTTTTGTTCGAATTTCCTAAAACACTCAAAAAGGTTTAGTACCAATAGCGTATACACACGGTATTAACCAAAATTATAAACCATCATTATTAAATTATTTTTCATAGAAAAAATAATGATGAAATTATTAATGAAACTCTTAACGTAACAATCATCTAGGAGAGCAACTGTCGTATTAACAGTACCATTACATAGAGACCTCAGTTGTCGTTTGAAGCATCGAGAACTTATAGCAAGATTGCAATACGTAGTACAGCGGAGCTGAGTTTGTCGGGCAGCCAAGGATTTCTTTTTAGACATTCGATTCAGCGGAATGGCCACATCGAAATCACCGCTGGTAACATCGATTCGATATCCCAGTAGTTCCGAGCACACAGTAAGTTGCATCGCCCGGAGGTAATGGATAGCCGCGAGATGTTACCAGAAGGGTGTTTCCCGATGCTTCGTTCCGTACAGACATGTTCGTCCACAAGTATCACCGCACGAAGAAAAAATAAAATGATCCTGGGAAGTTCTTACAAGACTATCGTAATATTTGAGCAATATTATCGCGTTTGCAACCTTAAGATACGAAGAACTGATGTGAGCCGTTTATTTTGAAAGTGGTTTAAGTCCATTTGTCGATTATTTTTTGTTCCTCGTAATTACGTGTACGACTTGAAATTAGCTGTTATAAATACATTTGTGGTTAAGTATATTCAGAGTTTATGCGATAATTTTGAACGTGTGTATGTACAAACCAAAATTGTTCACAAAAGACTATTTACAGAAAAAACGACAAAATATCAGATTTATGGTATCGTCATTATCAAGAAAAGCTCAAAAGGGTTGCGTCATTCGTTGAGCTCAATAGAAGAGAAGAGAAATAATTTACCAGTGTGAAAATTGTACAGTGGCTTTATACATTCAACATTTCGAATACTATCATACTGCATAAAATGACTAATCAACATCTCCGCCATTATCAGTAATATACATAAACGTAAATCACATATTCGCCATTTATTTCTTCTTATAATCCTGAAATATAAAGTTCTTTTGCTTATAGTCATTTTTCTACTTAAATACAATAAATAGAAAATTTGGCGATAAAGAGCTTCTTCTCGTATTTCCTTCTGATGCAAATGGGTTAACAGATCTAATAAAATTAGCAAAACGTGCGAGCCAATTGTCTCGTCTCCCAAAGGATCTGCAGGTGTCCTAACGGTTACTAACGTGAAAGTAGCCGCTAGATGCTTCCCGCAGATGCGCGATATTTTTCCCGGATCGTCAGGTTCGTCGAGCTTAGAGAAAAAAGAGTAACCGGACGAGGCCGTGCCGCTGACAAGACGGAGCACCACCAGGAATCTTTAAAGCGTGCCCGCAGGGCCGAAAAGGCGACTTTCTTTCGAGTGTCTCTGGCTCTCTTCCTGGGAAAAAAAACGTCTACGAGTTCGCCCAGTGAGATAACGGCCTTCCTATCCCCGCGAAAACCGTGATCGATTCGCATTAAAGCGATTGCTATTGGCCAGAAAAGTCCGATATCTGGCGCGTCTCGGTAAAACTTCCACAATGGAATTGAATTTGAACCGCACTTCCCGTCGTTACCCATTTCGAACGACGCTCGATGGACTCCCGAAAATTAAGCACTCGAAAAATTGGCCATTTAGCCCGCCACGAGGCCATCGAGGTCCATTCGTTTAAGAACCTTTGACGTGAAATGCGATTTCTTTGTCAGTGTAGCGAAAAATAATTGTATAGAGAGAAATATGACGTAATATAAGCTATTTGTGTATTTAATATCATATTTAGGCGAATTGTACTCGATGATTGGGAAAGTTAAATTTTTTATTGAGAAATTAAATATTTTACGTTTGGATTAAACGTGGATCGCGATTTCCAAGCGATTCTTGGCCGTATAGACATTTGTGAAATAATTAGGCTTTGTATAGAGGGAAGTGTTACTTATGTAACACGAGCAATCTTAGGTTTCTCGTTATATTTGCATATCAGGGCAGTCGCGTTTTATTTAATGATAATACCGACAAAAAAGTAAAAGTTCCACGTCGGAATTTAATGTGGACCGCAGTTCCCGAGCGATATATATGCAGATGTACCGCCATCATTTTCTCACAGAGAGATATTCCGACGGAGAACACGAAATCACTGTGATATTGTTCCATTGGCGGCCGATATACTTTCCATAATTAAATATTCCTATCGTCATTATCGTATTTAGGTTAATTAATAACGGAATATAATATATCCAGGTGTCACACTTTCGGTTCCCTTCATTTGTGAAATGATATGCCGACATTAGGTAGGCAAAATAAGGTCGATAACCGCGAATCAACATGAGTTTATAAGCGTGCCAGATTCAAACCTACCCCGGGAATTCGAAGATTTCACCCTCAGAATTGAGGGTGTCGCAAAGTTTAATATCCTCTGACATTCAATTTAATTTTTACTCCGAATCCAGCTGACTCTCGAAGTTAAATCCGGGTATGAATCGAGAGCATTGTGCCCGCATTCTGGTAGAATATTCCGCTTCTAGCTGAGAGAAGTTTCGTCGTGTCGGGGCTATAACAAATGGAATCCCCAGCCTGGATGAAATTGAAATCGAGTGGCAATCCCATTAGAACAAAGTGGCAATACTTTGAGAATACGCATCGAATCGTAGTTCAGGGCCTGCAAAGCGCCGATACCGGATTTCGAAAGCTCCGTCCTTGAGTTTAGAAATTCGTGCCTTCGGCCGGACTCTCTTGTAAGCTTCTATTCTTCGGCCCCGGCGAAATTCCTGCGATTCCGCCACGGAGATGGAATGGCACTGTGCCTCGGTAATAATACGTTCGCGCGTCCCACAATCCACTCACAATTGATGGTTTCGAAATGCGCTGTTCCTCCTAATAATCCTTCAGGGTACACCGTGTTCATTAAACTGAATGCGGGTTAAATATCTCGGATCACGTCCGTCGTGAGTTCATCGCGCTTTCGCCGATGGTATTATAATTTCGAATTGCACAATCGTGAAATTTGGTGTTTGTTTTGAGAGCGATCTAAGTTTATTTATGCTTGAATCGAGATATTTAAGAGTTTGCGTCTTAATTAAATTCAAAATATGGGGTACTGATGTGTTGCACTACTTAAGTGTATCTGAGAGAGTTGAAGTGACAATTCATATTAAAATAATAGCGATTATTAAGCGAATAATATATGTTTTTATACCACAAATGGAATTCAGCTACTTTTAAAATTAACAACTAGGGTTGTTATAGGATTTGAAAGGGCCCAAGTGCATTTGACATAATTAAAAATGTTTTAAATTGAAAAAACTTTACTCGATTTATTATATATTTTTTGACAACACTTCAAAAACACAATTTATGCAATTCAGATAATCTAAATACATAATACTATAATTACTGAAAGCGACTCATATCGCTGTCTTCGAGTATTTGAAAATCCGCACTTTCGGACATTACCAATAATTTATTGGACTTAGGCCACTTTCAAAGTAATGTTTTTAATTATAGAAATATTCAACAAATGGATTTAGGCCACATTCAAAATGAATGGTTCAAATATCCTCAATATTCCGTTACAAACTTTTAACATTGCTTATATAAAATAAAGCTTCTTCGTTTTCCACGAATCAAGCGGATTAGTGAAAAATTGTGGGCGTATTATTCATGAAAAATAGCAAAAGCGCGATAATGATTCTTGGGAATAATCGATAAATAATCGTACTGAAAATAATTACCAAATACAGTTTCCTTCTCGAGAAAGTTAAGAACGAGAGCGATATATTTGCCTTTTCTTTACAAGCAGAATTGATAAATTTTGATCACTGTCCTTCATTCGATACAACGTCTGTTTACTTGATGCTGCATGCATTCACGATAATTAAATCTTTAGAAACGTTAGAAACGAATCGATATATTGTCATTTCTTTACAAGCAGTGCCGAATAATTTCGATTAATGTCCTTCATTCGATACGATATCGCTCCGCTTAATGCTGCATCTATTCGTGATAATTGAATATGTATAATACAAAGCACACGAGGCTGTTATGCGCAACGGCATTGCTCAATGGAAGATCGCGTGTACAATATCCGGGAATTCTTTAAGGGACAATAGAGGATGTATTTTATCGCAGATTCGACGTAATGCTTTTACGAGCATTCTACCGCCGGCCATATGCGCGCACTTTGCGCGAGTGTCGCACTCCTTGTTACGACATTTTCCTCCGGTGCGTCTACCTCCCCGGGAATATCCATTTGAAAGTTTTACCATGATATCCCGAGGTCTGTTAAATTTTCACAAGACATCAGCGTCATTCCGCGCATCGTCTTCCCTTTAACTTGACGCCTGATGTGCGCCTTATTTTAGATTATCTGGAGCCGGCTCTTGTAATTTTCAAGGAGCGCCTCGAGATTTTCAGGGATGCTCGGTTTATACATGACCCTCCCGACGCTAAGAGTGATCCATTGCTCGGGAAAATCTTGTTACGAGCGACGAAAAATTTGTATAATAAACTTTTCTCCCCGGTGATTCGTTGCTCTTCTTTTTTTTTTTTGCTCCTCCTCACCGTAAATGTCCGTGTCGTCCACGGCGCAATGTACTTTCGGCACCGAATTTTCGGCAACGATCTCCTCATGAATATTTTCCCCGACGCGTACGGCGCGGAATTGTGAACGGACATGAAATTTTCCCAGCTCATAACCGAAAGAGAAAGAGAAAGAGAGAGAGAGAGAGAGAGAGGAAAAGGTACAATCCCGTTTTTCTTCCTGGCACGTCTGATCGCCTGGCTTAACGAGAACGATAAAACTGCGAGTATTTCACCGTTATCCGGGTTTGCCTATCGACTTGCCTTCTCCTTACGGCCATCTCCGTCTTCCCTCACCCCCCTTCCATTCGATCTCACTTCTTTTGTCGTATCTGCGTGCCGCTGGAATGGTGCCTTTAAGTCTTGTACCCTGGTGCCACTCAGGGTACGATGTGCAAGCTGATAAAAAAGAAAAAAAAAGGATCGTTCCTCCCCTCTCGTAAGATCGCGGGCCGTGTTTCTCGAAGAATAATCCTGCGCTACCTCCGCGTCGATATTGATATCGTAGCTGGCAGAAAGCGATCGTATTTCACTCAAGTTGATGCGTTATATTTACGTTGAAAGAAAGGAGCGAGAAGGTTGAGCTACCACAATGTAGCATTTTGCATGCAACATATTTTTACCATCGATAAAAATACCTCTGCATCTCGTCTTATTATAGGCACTTTATCTACTTTATTGCATCTTCCACGGGGTGGTACCCGTAAAACGGAATCTTTTGCCACACTTCGCATAACACGAAACCCCGTGAGGAATAAATATTCCCTGCGTGTCGTTTAAACATTGACTAAGCCTGCCAGCTTTAATGGGTTTTTATTGGGAAACGTAAAATTCAGTAATATCTGCCGCAAAGTGTGATATTGCGATACGAACCCATGAATAAGTACCACGATATTCTCATGTAAATACGATCTTTCTCAATTTCGAAGCATAACCCACGTGTCCTATGCGCTTAATCCTTATCTATATTAATAAGACAGATGTAACGTGACACACGCAAACTAAATAAATAAGCCAAGAGAATTACTTACTCTAGTTCCTGCGCATGAAGCAAATGTGAGCCTAGAAAAGAAACAGATTCGTGACTCCGTGTTTCAAGCCAAATGAATTTTATCGATCGTCCTTGAGAAATAGGAATATCACACGGCCGCGAGGTTCGCGCAAAGACACGAGGCTTACGCGCGACTTTCTCAGTCGGGGAAGGCGAACACGGAGGTGCCGTCCTCTCGATATCGAATATTCCTCTGTCCATTGGATTTATCGCCGTGCATATCTTCTGGTATCACGGTAAAATCCCCTATATACGGGCAACATAGATACATCGGCATTTACGGTGCGCGCGGATGGGCATGAGTAACGTGGCGTGTCCTGGGTGTAAATCGTAGGAGTCAGCATAACGCGATAGCGAGAGCTGCATTAGGCATGGCGATCTAATATTAGAGCAACCGACAGCCAGATCCTCGGTGGAGGGCCCTGTGTAACATAATCTCATCCCTTTTGAGCCATTGCTCCGCGCAGCCCTCGACATTCATCGGTCCAACAACCTCTCATGACCGTGCCTTCCGGAACGCGATGATGGAATTCGTGCTGAACACGCCGGAATGAACGAATCACGCGATCCTGGCATTCTGCATACGAGAAAGTACGCTTCCTTCATTTCCTCCGACTCGCGTAAGAAGCTTGGAAATGAGATACGCCCCTGCGACGATGATACTTCTGGAAGGCCATTTTACGCCTTCGAGGAGGGACAAGAAATTCTGGCCGCGCGGCAGTCGTTAGTCTTGCCAAATTTCCGTTTCGCATTAATATCTTGTAAACGCCGAATAGGATTCCACGCTCGTTTCCTCGGGATAAGGAATACGGGAAGGAAGTGAGTGTCCTTTAGCGGTAATAGTGCATCCCGGTTTAATGACTTTACTCGGTATACTGTTTTTTTCCTACTGTCCTGTCAGCTCTTGAGAGTGGCTTCGGTCTATCTGAATCTGATTACAGTCACGATATTCTCGATTTTGGTATACGGTATATTGTGAGTTACAGTTTTGCTACAAATATAGTTTTATATAGGCAATAATGTATATTTACGGCTTTCGGGATTATCCTATTCGTACGCTCTTGTACTCTCATTGTAGGGATAAATGTGGCCCAATAATTAAAGGGTGAATGTAATAATAATGATTAAAATTGAAATTATTATTAAGAAATTGATTGAGATTGAGGAATAAGAGAAAGAGGCGTTGAAAAAAATCGGACACTGGGGTAACTGGACCAGAATTCGATTTTTATATTGATTTTATGTAACAAATCGGTACTATAAGTTTTCGAGCTCTCGCTACGCCTATACATCTGTTTCCACGCCCAGCTTCGGAGGAAAGATAAAGCCTTTTTTCATTCGGCTCTTACAGACGACGCGGACCGCTCTCGTGCTGGTTTTACTCTGAAAAATATTCTAGTAGTTTTTGTCACTAAACCCGAATTGAATTTTTTGCCCGCGCGTTTCGGCCTTTTGCAATAATTCTCCGCTTAATCCCGGCGTCCTGCATATGAGAAGGTACGGCTTATTCCGGTCTACCAGCCGTATTCCGTACAGCGTATACCTTCATTTCTCTGTCAAAAGTAAATTAGAAATTCCTTTGACAGAGATTTAGAATTCTATTCATAACTTTCTCACTATTTTTGGAGCTTTGCAATTCAGCATCTTTGCATAGCGACGCGGAAAGCGCATTTGAGTTACTTTTAAACGTTTGCTCATTCACTTTGAATCTTTCGCGATTTACATTCGCAAGAAGCACGAGAATAGTTCTGTTACATACTGAACCTTGTTGTTTGGCTGCTCCATTGTGTATAATACACAAAACGACGACACGGTTTGGCGATTCGTGACATGAAATCGAGCGATTTATTAACGACGGCCCTCTTTTCTCGACAGAAACTTTATTCCACAAGGCTACCTTGTTTTCGGGTAAACTTCCATATTCTTTCATCCTTGTATCATGAATTTAAACTTTCGTTTACTGCACAGTGATTACCCAACGATTTTGACTCGTGACGAGTTTTAACGGTGCTTCTTACTTAGCAAAAAAATCACAAGAGTCGTTGCTTTTTCTTTGGGATTATTCGTTACATGTAAACCTGCTCGCGCAAGCAGTAAGAGCCCCGGCACTATTACAATTTTATTTGAAATTCACAGTACATAACTGTACTAAATCGAATCTCGAACGGCCTTTTCACGGTTTGAACTACGTCGAACGGTGCAACGAAGTGATAGGAGTTGCAGCACCGTTGCAACGGGTTTGGCCGTGAATACAAATGTAGTGCAGATAAGGGTTCGCTTTTACGTTACATCTACCGCTAGGAAAAGTACACAACGTCCGACAATCTTCGACGCATACGTTTATCGGCTTAAACTTGCATATCCAAGTTAGATTAAATATTTCTTCGCGGTGTATTTTCAGGTTTCATTACACTGCATTCGCACTTCATCTTTCCACTTATAGAAACCGGTTAGACGAGATTACATTAATGCACAAGTATAAAGTGGGCATTGTAAAAAATTTGTCTCATGCTATCCCCATTTATACATCGTTTTCATTTCCGTGTGCCATCTATATCTGCAAATACGACCAATTATAGGCGATCTTGTTACACGTATGCATACACCTCTATTTATATGCACATCTTCATTTGTTACCATATATTCGAGTACCCTTCTAGTATATCGTTTCGAATGTATACATCTGCTTGTACATGCATCTATATTATACTTATTCTTACGTTTCACTACGTTTTCACTGTACACGCCTTCGAGACTAGAACTATATACACACTAGCTAACACCTATAGAAAGATTGATGCTGTCCTTGGAAAGAGGAAAAACCTTACATCCCATTATATTGAGATAAAGGTACAACTACGTGAATCTTAATAATAATAATAATAATAACAATAACAAATTATGACAAACCATTTACTCTCAAACGCTTCGGGAAAGAAATAGACTCTTCTAATGAAACGAAGTAATTAGTAGCAGTATTAAATTAAAGGATAATGGCTCGAAAGGCGCCCTTTTCACATTTGTCGGCCCAGGTATCTGCCTACACTCAAATGCGTTAATATGTACATACACCTGTACGCGTACACGTAATCGGTCACAACGCGTTCCACGAACTGCCCTACGTATATCCACAGGTCCCGCGGTGTCCTAATCCCCGGGCGTTTCGGGGGTCGAACTATGCGACGGAATTATACGAGTAGTTACGCCGTTCGCAGCGAACCAGAATGACGGCTGGGATGCAAAGGGATGCATTCGTCGCGCTGTTACGCGCGCAACCCGGTATTTTATGGCCGCCATTCGGAATTACGATACCTGGATTTTCGTTAACGAGGTCCGACCAAAGGGAAAGGGAGAAAGAGCAGCCGTGGATATTTCGGGGAAACATAAATTCGTGTCCTAGAGTTGAGCACAATCGGTAGAATAGGGGATTGAAGGTGTTAATATTATTTCGCGATTGTTCGTCGTTTACATACCGCGTGAAGTGTGTAACACGTTTCTGATATGTACGTGTGTTTAACATATAACGATGTAATAATGAATATGTTTTGAATGTGTAACGATACGACGAAGACGTATAAGGATGAAGTCGATAACGTAGTTTCCTCGTGAAACGAGTTTCCACATTGTGGTGCACACGTTCGTGATTCTACGACCGCCGGCAATGCAGCAATTTGAATGCCTTTCCAGTACCACGACCGTTGGGCTGATCGTGTTAACACGTTCGCTATCAGCATCACAAATGTGTAATGCACCGCTTTCCATCGAGAGCCCAACTTCTGGCATTTTCGAAGATCAGATACATATTTTTTTTCGATTGAAGCTTGTTCAGGCGCGGTAGAGCAAATTGGCCTGGATCATACGAAAAGTGAAAGGCTTTCCCTTCTTCGACTTCGACCGGCAGTTGAAAGGAAAGAGAGATTGTAAGAGACAGAGATAGGCGATCTCTCGCTCGTTCTTAAGGAGATGTTATGGAAAAGTCAGTGCTAGAAAGAAAAGTCGCGGGGCGTCAGCGAGAGTACAAAAGGCTTGTAGAGGCATGGTTTATTAAAATATATTATTGTTCTCATTTATACTCTCCTTTAGTAAAACCTCTTACAAATTCAGCTCAGCTATCATAAACCCATAATATCTTTCTTAGAGTGTGAATTAACGGAAATTCATGAATTAAAGAGACATTTCATTTGATTAAAAAAGATTTCTCTCGATCAAATTCCATTTCTTAATCCTGAAATAATAAAATCGTCGACAAATACTAGTACCTAAGGAGTTTCACTTCTAACGCGCGAGAGTTTTACGCATATTTTTTCCTATTTATATTTATATCTTTACCACATTTCAATGACATATAAGCACAGAAGTGCAGTGTGGTTTGCGGAAATTCAAAAAACAAAAGTTCACGTTGCAAAGGTAAATAGAGGCGCAGTGGCATTCGTTTCTTTTTGCGCTCTTGTAGCGATGAAAAGGCATGGCTTTCTGATAGTGGTGCAAGGGTGACATTTTGATCTTCCATTCTAATGGTTTGTGACATTTGCCTGTCACGTTTAATGCTGTTCTAATATACACTTCATGACAGCAAGAGCGCGTTATTTCTAAGTTTTGGGCACGAGTTTGAAAGAGGAGGGCGAGTTTGTAGTTGACAAAGCCTCGCTCCGTGGAGACACCTGGTTAAATCAGGGTGGCAGCTCGCTTTATGCTTTCACATGGTGGCCACTGTGGTGTATGCACTTTCCATGCACCTACGAATCGCCACTCTGACTCCTGTTTGAATGACGAATTATACGCTTGACTTGTCCCTGAGGCGCCGTAAAAAGGGCTTTGATCGAAATCTCGAATTCTTTTTTCTTTATAAACGCCAGCATGCAAGCCGAAGGTTTGCTCGCTCTTACGATTAAAACAGTGGAATTTTCAGCTATTTTAAGACTAAAGGCAATCTTATCGATCCTGTGGAGAGCTGTGATTAATATATCAGAAACTGTAAGAGGTCGCAAAAGTACTTTCGAGGAACTATGATTTTTTAATGCAAATCTTGCATTACCTTGAGTGGCGATTTAATTAAATCGTATTTTCTCAATTCTTCCTCAACAGAAGTTTTATTCCACAATGTTATTTCGTGTACATATTTCTTTCATATTGTTCTGTTCTTGTATCATAAATCTAAGGTTCCGTGAATAAAATTTTGAATTACGTTGTGCTGACATCGATTCATATTTAAATCCCAGTCATGCATATTTCCATGCATCATGTAGATGTGCCTAGAATAGAAAAAGCAGTTGCTACTACGTGATTCAATGCAGCATTTCAAGTCTAAGGTACATTTGTTTGTAACCCTGAGAAGTACGTATCTTCGACAGGACTTATAACTTTGCAGCATTATTATCTTCAATTAAATCCTTATTCTCCATATCATATCAAGTTGTAAAGCATTGAATCAGAATCATCTGATGGTTCAATAATCCATGCTATTTTTATAATCGTCCTACAACAAAGTTCAAAGACACTGAACCCGGGAAAATCAAGTGATTCATTTATTTTTGCCAGGAATATATACAGAACATTGTTCATTGAATCTAGCATATTAAGTTGTATTATATAATCTTGATAATTCAGTGTTGGTCAAGAATGAAATAACTATTATAGATCTTAAAGCCGAAGATGAAGTTCCATTATTCCACACTTGTTTAACACTCAATCCACCATGAACTTTCTCGACATATTTACGTATACCACGTATATCCTCAAAGAAAAAGGCTATTAAGAAGAGGTATCAATACATCGATAAAACGATTCGCATTCTGCCGTAGAATCATGGAAAATTTCAAAAAACGTCCTCTCACGAAGTACAGTAATTTTTCTAAGAAACGTCTGACAAAACGTCCATTTTGACCGCTTTGATAGGTTTAGTGTTAAGTTTCGATTTACCCTTCGATGTGACATGCTTATAAAGTACAGTAATATCGTTGACCGATGGAAGGAGGGACAATCAATGGCTCTTGTTCTAGATTGATCTCGACAGGTCCATCTAGACGGTCGCCGACTGGCCGTTGATGGGCTTAACAACTAATCAGTGCATAATTGTGTATAACTTTCGACGTCGAAGTCAGTCGCCGATCGGCGCAATATCTCGTACGACCTTTAACGTCGAATCAAGGAAGGAGCTTCGCAGTCGAATGCTGTCTCGCAATTATCCTCTCGATACTTCGAAGGATTGACTTATCCTACCAATCGTATACCTGCACCTATCGCTCGCGGATTAGTCGATCGAAGAGGTACAAATTGCATCTCAGAATAACAGTACGTTATTCGTAGAAAGTACAGAGATGTAAAATAAGAGATGATGGTTCGAATTACACGAGCTTAATCTTCGTTTCTCCCGTCCACGCTATTCGCATTCTGCTTGCCTATCACGTCTCTTCTGTAAACACACGCAAAAGCAAATTCAAATTTACAGAACTATATTTCTACACGATACAAAGACGCAAAGTACATCGTTCCTCTAGACTCCACGAACTCTCTCCGATACTCGCATATGCAGAATCAGACTCCCTCATCACCCCTGTCAGACCTTCTCGCATAGACCCAAGTTCCCAATCGCAGTATTCCATGTTCACAAAGTGCAAGGACGCTCTAATACAAAGTACATCGTTTCTCTAGATTCCACAAATTCTCTCCGATACTCGCACGCGCAGAATCAGATCAAGCCGTCACCCCTGTCAGACGTTGTCGCACAGAGCCAAGTTCCCGATCGCAGTATTTTATTTCCAAGGAGTACAAGGACAATTCATAAAGCGTGCCCGCTTCTCGAGGTTACTCGAGTACCTCTCCTGCGTGGCTCGTCCGCCATTCGTTTTGCACGCTCCGCATGAGCGCCGGCTGACATCGTTCGGAAGGACCTTTTTCTCGAAGACGCGAAAGTACGCGTCGTTTGGCCCGTAAGCACGGGGCCAGCTTATATCCCAGGGAGCGATAAATGGGCGCTCGATGGACACGGCGGTGAACAAACGGAGTGGCCAGACTTATGGGAATGGCGCTCGTTAGCAAAGGCTGTGAGAGAGTCGCCGGGATCCGCGGGATTAGGGCACCGTGCAACAATGGGCAGGGCTGTTGTCCTTGTACGGCAAGGATCCTCTCTTGACTGGCCTTTTTTCCGTCTATCCGCGCTCTCTCGGTCTCTCCTCTTGTTTCTTTGTCCGCCCCTGCCTTCGCTGTTTTCTTCGATCTCGCGGCGCCTTTGTTATTCCGCCGCATTGTCATTGGCCGCTCGAGGGCCTCCGGCATTGTTAGCAACAATAAGCTCGTGGAAGGGGCCGGCCGGCCGATTGTTTCTTGCGAAAATATTTCGGCCGCGGTCCACTCTCGCCACTTGACGAATCGAACCTGGGTAATGCGCCACTTCGATCCCGCTAAGTGTGACCCGAATCGAAGACTGGCTAACCAGCCGACTATCGGCCCTTCCGTACTTGGCCCTCTGGGCCGATTGGATATCGAGTAACGAGGATCCGCGCGATGTTCAGGTTCGAACACGCGATACTTCTCGGCACGGTCTAATTGGCGATTATTGTATTTAGCGCGTGTGTCCGCTTAAATCGATTTTCCTGGAAGTGAGCAGCTGCGTTTAAAGGGTAGGATTGGCACGATTTGGTGAAGGATCAGCGTGGCATTGATGGTCCGAGTTGGTTGAAGGTACGTTAGGAAGGCTTGGCGAAGAAAGCTTCAAGAGCAAGTGGCTCATGGCTGGAGGTATATTTGAAGTATGTGTTATTGTGGTGTTAGCGAAGAATTAATTAATATCAGCTCACTGGTAGGAGAAAAGTGCGAGCGATTATGGAGAATTTTTTAGTAACTATGCTGATTAAATAACGAACGTTGTTCTAGTGGTATGTGTATTTTAGTAGCGAGCGAAAATCCGTTTTACGGTTTTAAATTGCTATGTAATTTCTACGCAGAGTTTTATTCTCGCTCTTTATTCATTCTGTATTATATCTTAGTTCGTTTAAGACTAACCGTTAAGAAAAAGAGTAAGAAGTGCGTACTGCAGCGTAAAACCACTTTTTTTGTTTAACACTCAAACTATTCTAAGGTACCGGCCTTATATTTTCCTTAATGTCGCGTCTAAAAGCGAAAATCCAAGTCATTCATTGTCGCAACAGTACACAACTTAGTCGATCAAGCTTCGTTTTCATCGGACACGCCGCTACCTAATTGGCCATAGAAAATGAAAAGTACGTTTAATTACCCAACCTGATTATCGGGTTGTTTGGAGCGCGCATCGATTCTCCAAACCCTTCCATAATCCCCGATAAACAATTCACGCGGACTCAAATATTGATCAGCAGCGCCGTATAAATTTATTCTGTAAATTTCGTCACGACCCGAAACTTGTTTTCGACCCGCGTGATTTTTTCCGCGTGCAAACCTGTTTTTTTTCCCTCTCTCTCTCTCTCTCTCTCTCTCTCTCTCTCTCTCTCCTCTCTTTTTATAATAAAATTTCCCCACACAGTCGCAGTTGTTTGCTCTCCTATTCCGCCGCGCGACGACTTGTTTTCCGCCGAAAAATATTTTGCCGACAGAGCGTGCTCGTGGCCCTTGACACCGGATCGAACCTGGATAATCTGTCGGCTCTGCGAAGAGAAATGCCACCTCGTTGCTCCCGATCGTAATTCATTCGTCGGGAGACGCTATTTCGCTCCGTTAACCGTCGAGCCGTCCGAAAAATAACGGCTTCCATTTGTTCTCGTCCTTTGGGCGATTTTTGCCAGGCAGATCAAGTCCGAGCTGCCGACCCTGAGTCTCCGAACCGGCCAGTTTTCGCTCTGGTTTTTGCTGATCCCCGGCAAGAAAGATGCTCGTTCGTTAAACGGTTCCATTGAATTGGCCGATAAATCGATGAAACGCCAGTTAAAGCTCCGCTTTATCGCGTCCTTTTACACTTTACCGTTGAATTCTGGAAGCCGAGTTACCGGCTCAGTATGTGGAGCGAAACCTTTATTGATTCCGTCGTCCTGCTCTCGGCTTGACTGATATTATATGGAGCCCTGCTTCCTGTTTTGTCAAACGCGTACAATTTTGACGATATTTCATGATATCGAATTATGGCCGTCGTAGATCGTACGTGTGTTTTTAATTTCAGTATGGATAAAAATAGATTATGTTTTTATAAGATCTTTCTGCGTATTTTGCGAATGAGTTTTTGGTATATAAATTTTATTTTATTTTCATGATATAAAATTACGACCGACGTAGATTATACGCGTGTTTCTCTGCTTAGTATAAATAAAAATAAACTATGTTGTCATATAAGCTTTTGTGTGTTTGGCGGATGAGTTTTTGGTATATAAATTTGATTTCGAATGTTATCAAAAAATGGTTTAGTATATTCAGGTTTGCAGAATAAACAAATCGTTAGATGAGTGCGACAGATGTATAACGCTAATTAAAATGTGGTTAGTAAAATATTTAGGATATTATTTGAAAGGATTGAAAACTGTGTGCTGATGTAAGCTTAAGATTTGTGAGAAAGCTTCGCTGAAATATTGTATCAAGGTGCTTTTGACGGGACTTACGAAATTCGATACATCAAATCTTGAATGATAAGAATGAACTGATTTCGTGCAAAAATCTCTTCTGCTTCGCGTAGAAATCCGTGGAAATCCTCGGTCATTTATGAGGCTTTCTTGGGGCTATGTGGCGTGTCACGGGAATCAGCATTAATGGGCAGAACTCTCAGGCTCGTACTTTTTCTATCCATAAAATTACAGAACGTACCATTGTCAATGAGATATAAGACATAAATCTTAATATTTTTGTACAATCGTCAACACTAAAACTTTTGGCTTACTTGTACTTCGTTCTATGAATCAAGACATTAGATGTAAAGAAAAAGATTCACATGCTAAAGTATATAAAAATGAAAAAAAAATAATAGCAATATCGATTAACGCCAATTGTCGATCGTTGGTCACGTATTAATATCAGAAATGATCGTGCTACAGTCCACAAAAAGCATTATACTATTACAATAATTAACAATCACCACTACGCTTTTATCCCGCTTATAATCATTTTTTACATCCGATGCACCATCTCGTTGAATAAAATATAGATATACTATATAAATACTTTTGCTAAAAAAAGAAGAGAGAGAAAAAATATCTGTACATAAGTAATAATATGTAAATAATGTTATCTATTATTATCCTATTATTATTTTATTATCTATTATATAATTTCAATACTGATATCTGTAGATAATTTTCATTTCCATCCACTCCATCTAAGATCAATTGTTGCTCGCAAAGATCAATTGCTTAATACATATACGAGTACATAATTCCGAGCAAGTAGTTAGGAGGAAATATATCAATATATAAATGTGATTATCTACATGCTATGAGAAAATTACGGAAAATCTTAGAAGACGTACCGCCATGAAGTTGAGCAATGTTCCTAAGAAATTGCAGAGCAGCCATTTCGATTGCTTCGGTAGTTCTACTCTTAAGTATCCAGTCTATCCAGTCGCGTGACTGTTGCGGTCAGGAGATTCCATTCCGCGCGTCTCCGATAGTTTGTATCTAGGCAACACAAGAGAGAACTATACTCGAGCTTACGGGCTGAAGAGTTACGGCCTGAGAAAACCGCGATGATCCGGCATCAATTTCACATGGCCGTTAGTTAAGCTCTGTCGCCTCTCGTCTGGTTTCCAAGACTGAAACATCAGGTGATATACGCCACTGCCCAACCACGGATCTTTCTTCGTTTGTAGGTGTATCTGTAAATACTCCGACGTCTCTGATACACAAAGTATAACCGCAGCAGGTAACATGATTATGCAGAACGGAGGTCGTACTACCGTGGAATATTATGTAATGAGTAAATGATCGATCCGTCATTTACTTATTTATACAAGTCTCGATTTCTAATGAATGAAATTCTAATGAATTTGATTTCTAAAGAAATTATCTCGCATATTTTACGCTTATGCCGATTAAATATATGGTAAAGTATTTTCATTAGCTTAACCTATGAACGTATATTATTAATAAGCTTGCATAAAGTTCGAACGTATATTAATTCGAAAGAGTATTTCTATTGGCGAGAAAAGTATGTTACTTGCAAACTAATTAGCCGTAAGAATGTGACGGCTGCGCGAGAAAATTGTACGGCGGTCGATAAAAAATTACGAAGTACCTCGGTCAAGGAAAATCACTAGGACGCGCTGTCACTGAACATCAATTTCAATAGCTTCATAGTGGTCAGTCTTTATGGTCCGCTGCAAGAGCTTAAGTAGCTTTATTTCAGCTACCATGCATCGACTTTGATCAGAGTCAATCAAACCGCTTCATGGGTTTACAACACAACCGTGATTTCACACCAACGAGAATCACACACGTTTTGTGTCGATACGCTTACGCTTATAAACGCGAATATTAAACCTATCATTGGGAATATTATTCTGAACAAAGGATTAATCCTGAAGAATGTTAAATGGTAAAACCGACACCGACGTTCTCGTGAGAAATACATGCGATGATAGATCAGAAATTTTCAATTACAATCACTACACTCGAATGAGTTGTTATATCAAGTCTATCTCGCGTAATTCAGGCGTATCTTTATGAAACGTGTATAAGATGTTTGGAAGGACTTGTGACCATGTGGAGTTATCTCTTTTCTTAATCTTAGTCACACACTCAGACTACTAATGTACGTCTTTTACGATTGGCACAACTAAACAAAAGACTTCGCACACAGATAGTTAATCTTATTCGATGGGAATGCGTACCTTCTCTTTGTAGGAATATATATATATATAATGCGAGGATAATGATTACACATAGTAACTTTTATTTCAGCAAAACTAAAAATTTAGAAATACCGTCACAATGCTAGGAAAATTTGGGCAGAAATTGATCCGTTGGAGTTTAGAAAGCTATTTATAAAACAAGAATGGTGAATTTATTACATTTATCATACATTGTTTATGTAATGTTGCTCTACGAAATGCATGTTATTATATATAAAAGAAAATTGTTGCTTGTTTTGGAAAATATAGATTTCACTGGGTTCTTCATCGTTTCTCTTGCAATGATGTACCTCGTTTTCAGTATGTTGACAAGAGGAAATTCGCGTTGATTAATAAACAGTTATAATGCGTCTTTGGCCTTCGAGCGGTGAACGTGCGGTAAATTCTTTCCTCCAGACACTTACATTGACCTATAGGAAGCCGTTTCCACGACTTATCGCTTCTTTCTTACGCCTTAGCTAACTGTGTCAATTGTAAATTACGAATTTCCGATTGTAAAGTAATCTGCAAAATGGTCGTCCTACTGCATCCAGAAATTAATTTCATCTCGAATATTTCATAGTCACTTTTGCACATTATAAAATATGCCACACTCGTAAAAACTGTTGAGGATAATAAAATAATTCTTGACATGACCGTTTATTTTGGAAGTGATGTAAGTCTATTAAAAAAAAATGAGACATCGTGTCATATATGCTTAATTTAATGTAAACTTTTCATTTACAACTAGTTAATAATTAATATCTTAAAAAATGCCAATGCCTTGTTTAATTCAAAATTTCCCGACAAAAGAAATCATCTTAGTTAAATTACCTTTAAAGGAAATTTATATAATCCAATTACATATTGATAAATTAATAGAAACATTTCCAGACTTGACATAATTTACCTATATTTTTTAATTAACAAATATACTAACCTTCAATTTCCTCGCAACAACCGAAAATGGATTCGCACCGCTTTCAAAATAAGGGGTCCAAATAACGCCCCAAAATTGACTACGAAAATTGCGCTAAATAACTTCCTTTCTCTCCACGTGCATTGGCGTGAGAAATGCTGTTTTCTGCTACCTTTAATAAGGCACGAAGATCCTTTCGCGGGCAGATGGGATTTCCCGGTAATCCTTCCCCCGTCCAACAAGGAAAATTACCCTCCTTTAGCTTTCGAGTGGCATAAATACGCGCCAGGCAAATGCTCAGATAATGGTCCCATTCAAAAAACTTTCATTAGGGTGGAGGGAAAAAATCGCGCTCCGCGGCGAAGAAATCGCGATTAATAATCGCGCTGCCGGATCGTTGTACCGGAAGACACGGTCGACGTGTTCCGCTGGAAATTGAAATTTTTCCTCCCATTCCGTTCCACCTTATCGTCCTCGTAATTAGCCGGCGTCTTACTTGCGGTTCTCTGGATTCTTTTCTCGTTGCTCTGCCAACCGCCTCCCGGCCCTCGGCTCTTCCACGTATCGCAATTTATTCCACCATCTAACGATGCTATCGCCCTCGTTAACGTACAACACGATAACGTTTTCGTTATTATAACAGGTCTCTTTGTTCTGCAACGTTGCCAGACGCTGATGGCTCCGGTGCCTACGGTAAATGCACCATCGAAGTACATTCTCGGGTTGCGTTTCGATTCGGAGTCTGCTTGCGCGTCTTCAAGATTATCCTTTGTAATGACACGTCGATATACACGGGAGCCTTGCTGCTGCACGGTGCTTTGCCATTGTTTCGATTCAGTATCGGGGAATCTTGCGAGGAAATTAATAAGCGTCGGCTGAGTTTGAAGGAAGTGGGAGGAACTTGTGATGCGAACTTCTCGTTTCGATGATCGTACATGATATTAATCCATTATTTATCATTGTCCCTTTTTTCGAAGGCTTGCTTTTTTTTTTATTTATTTCTACCTAAGCAGTGGAACTTTTAGTTTTGATTGTTGTGCTTAAATATTGCACGGAGTGTTATAAAAGACTAATGAAAATATTATTTCTCAAATTGGTTTATTGCGAGAAATGAATTAATTAGTGCACTTTTAGATTTGCACTTGGCTTTGGCATATGATGGGTTAATCAGTAAGGTTATTATTCGAAAAGACACAAGTATTCGCGATGCTATATAAATTCACAGTGAAGTTTCCTGGATATTAGATATTCTTGTAATACAAAATTTGGTTGCGCATACCTTGTGTTACGTTATTCCCTGGCTTATATAAAATTTGTCTACACCTTATGATCAACATAGAAAACATATATGGTTATAGAAACCTGTGTATTTATACAAAATACGATGTACATAGTGTAACAACATTAATATGCAACCTTGTTCCAGTCGCGCAGTGATTAGAATGGTATATGAAGCTCGTACTTGTATTACTGTGGGATGTGCGTGGTTTATGTTGAATATGAAATTTCACGTGTCATCAATGTATAATATGTATAATAATATATATACGTATATATATATATATATATATATTATAAAAATGTAATAATATATATTCCATACACATTAATATCGTTGAAAAATCATCGCACTAGTTTCACACACTCGCAATAAAACTTTCTCTCCAAAACGCGCTATCGTCTCGTCTCAAAAATGTCGCCTCTTTTCTCTTGAAAACGATTATCTATTCGCAAACACCGCCCCTTGACGACAAACGACGCACCACCACTCGCTTCCAGCGCCCAAACGCCTCACGTTACTCCTACACGCACACCTGCCTTCTACGCACCCACACACACACACACATTCGCACACAAGCATTCTTCTTTCTCTCGTCCTAATCTCAACACACATGTCAAATCACAATGCTGATCGTTCTCTCGTGCAAACGTCAACATTATCTTTAACAATAATATACGTACTGCAATATCAGATCATAAGACTCTCGTTTCTACAGTACACGGATGTTATACAACAATTAAAACAATTAAAAGTAAATAACAATAAATAATTAAAGCAAATAATAGTAAAAGGTATTTTGCCGCAAGTCGTATCGAATGTACTTAGGTATCTATCGAAGTACACACGGAGGCTTCCGTCACGCTCTCGAGGGCACTATCCGTTCATTTTCTTTCTACCCACCATCTGCCGCGATAATCCAGGATTTTCGGTACGCTCCATGGCTAAAGTTGGAATACCTGGGATGTTTGGTATCGTGAGGGTGGCCAGAGGATGCACCTGCGAAATTCCCTTCCCTCGGAGGCGCCTTCGTAAAGCGTTCCAGGTAGAGGCACTAAAGTCGGAGATTTTCCCGGCTCTGTCCCCCTCCCATCCACTCGGGGACTCGTTAGAAAACGAGCTTCCCTCGGAACGACGATCTCCAAGTCGTTCGTGCCCAGTCCAAGGGAGTTTTGTGTCGCGTTTACGGAGACCCGTTTGCAGGCGCGCGAGGATGTTTGCGGAGCGATCTCGCCCCGTCCTCTTTCGTTTTTCTTCCACCTTGGCCCTTCGGTTATCACCACTTTGTTACTGCCGCTCGTAAAAATGTTTGCCCTCGAAGTTTTATCGTAAATTTGGAAAATGCACTTCGGTTATACCTCGAATTAATGGGAAAATATTGTACCTCGGGGGATGCTGTTGTATCTGTAAATTGCGGATGCTTGCCGCGTGCGCGATGCATTTTAAGTGAGGACTTCTTTTTGCGCGTTGGACGGTTTAGTGGTATCATTGGAGAGCGAAAATAATTGTAATCGGAAATGATGATTATAGGAAAGGTTAATATTATAAGCAAGTGGATATTTTTAGTATGTTAAGGAATGTTTATTTTTCGATATATTTGCAAGGTATCGTGTACTAAATAGCACACTTGTTTTTATACTGCGCAGCAATGCTGTTAATATGCTTTGAAGTGTAGGATGGATATATTCTGTGTAATCGATAAACAGTGAACTTCTACCGCGTAATATATGTCTCATTTTGAATTTTTTCAATTTTCTTAACGCAGCAGAGGATAAAATAATATAGTCAACATTCTGTAGTCTAAAAATGGCCAAAAACATAAAGTATTCCAAAATATCTTGAACTAAAAAATGTTAATTCTGTGTAGTCCTTTATACAATATTTTATAATATTCATTAATTTTTTAATTTAAGTAATAAATTACTAAAGATATACTTTCAGATTAGATTTTCTTGAACATTTAAAAAGGATATTTTGGAATTTATGCAATTTAGCCTAGAAGGTAGGTCACTAGAGAGCTATGCTCTTTAATCAGTTTATTATTACGAAAGCGTTATTGCGAAAAGGAGCATAATAGCCTCGGAGCATGTTCATAGTTTTTGCCTATAACATTGCTAATTGCGCTTCTTTGCGCCGTCTAAATGCGCAAGTATCGTGCAAGGCTCGGCCTTTCCTTTCGCGCCTTCCTTGAGGCTATAGGAGAACTGGGTAGTTGTTTCTAGCCGCTGCGCTCCATAGAAGGTCGCATAAACTTTTATGAAGATCTATGCAAACATTGTGCATAAGCGCGATAATGTTTGAGCGGAAACTGACTCGAATCTGGGTCACTTTAATACCGCGTTTATGAAATTTTCCACTTGCCACGGGTCCTCTAACGTAATTCGGATATGCGGTTCATGTATTTCAGCAAAACCGTTTAAAAATCCTTTTTTGCGCTCCGCTACAACATCTCGTATCGTGCACGTAGTAAATCCCGCATATCGTGGTACTTTATACGTACGATATTTCATATTCCACGTCATACTTCGACTCTGAGCATATCTCCCAGGTGGAGATCATTCAGGCGGTATGTACCAATGCTGGAAAATTCAATAAAGCGGAATAATACCCTTTTACATTTTAATCTTTTCATTAAAAAATATTGACCGACTCCCAACCGGTATTTAAATACGTTTTCAATATTCTCTTACGCGAGATGGAGATAACATATTTTTCAATATAACCATCCGGTTGTGAAAGAGAAATGTTACAGTCGAAAATCGAGTGGTCCGATGATATTCATTTCAAATTGCAAGAACTGTAGGGTGCTCCCAAACAATAAACAAATTTAATACAGAGGTCGATAGTTTTTTAGTGCGACATTTAAGCCGATTTAATGCTTTGTGTTATATTACGTGATCCTTTTATGCATAGCACCTGAACTTAATACTTGTAATATATAACATATAATTATACTATGAAGTTATACAATACACACATTTCTTCATAACATTCTTTATTATATTTATCTTCATAATCTTTATTATATTTTATAAATGCATAAGTACACGCATCAAGTACATTTGCTGTTTTATCCAAAGTAGAAGTTCATGCTCCATAACGCGTACAGCAATTTGCACGTGCACGCGATCCATTGTCGCGGCACTAGCTGTTTCAAGCTCGATCGTTCTTCCTATTTATCGGGCATAGCGAGCGCCTACGAAAATACCGCGATTCAAAACTATCCAACGCATTCACCTTTTTCTCGTGCGTCACTTTTATTTCGTCTTGCCCCGGTCTATCGGACGGTACGAGACGTACAAAAGACGCGTAAAGGGATTCGCCATCTCTTTCATCCGTTTCTCCGGGCTGGTGCAGCAACGAAGAGGAAGACGAGCCGAGCCGCTTCTCGAGCGCGTGCTCAAGAGGTTTTGCAAGCTCACTGAATTTCTATACACCGCTCGAGAAGGTCTGCCTACTCCTACCCTTCTCCTTAAACCCATTCCTCCTCGGGGACCTCTTATGTACTTCGGTATACGACGTTGCTAAGACTTTTTCCCACGGGTACGCCCCGCGGAAGCTGCGCCTCTCTCGATTCCTGGGCGGACGAATTCCTGTCACCTGTGAGGGCAAAACCCATAATGCCGCAGCCGATGACAAATTGAATTTCTTCCATTTTTTGCGCCTGCAATTGTGACGTCCGACGCGCCGTGACAAATTGTCGCAGGGGCTTTTATGATATTTTGAGGAGCAGAGGGATGAAGAAATCTAAGATACCCCGTGGCAGAGTCGGTTGCGTACCTGTCGATATTTTCGGGCCGCTGTGGGGTCGTTAAGGGATTCTTGGCGTAAGCTACCTCGATGATTCTCCTTTCTCCTTTTATTGGAGATTTTTGCACACCCAAGGTGGGCTTTTACTTTGAGATTTTTCCGTGTGACCGAATCGAGGCGAAGGACACGAGCAAAGAAATTAATTACGAATTATAAGAACGAAAGTGAGTAGTACTGCTGCTGTAGTTGTAAGGGATAGGAACAATGAAACAACAGGGATATTTAGAAGTCTTTGGAAGGCTGTTTAAATTATTACACAGGGCTGTATGATATAAAAATAATGAATAAGGAATTACCTGTGATATCAGTGATGATATCACAAGCACTGCCTGCTGCTGTCCTTTTTACATCAGACGTTACGCCGCGTCGTCTTATTCCATTCGCATCATAAGGAAATACGAAAAGAAAGTCTTTACCATCAAATTTTTTTTTAAGTACAAAAATGACTACAAGTAAAAGAACTTTATATTTCAGTATTATAAGAAAAAGTAAATTGCAAATACGTGGTTTAGGTGGAGACGTAGAGACGTAAACTCTTAGAGAGTGGGGATGAAAAATGTGCCTCCAATCACTGTTGATATACACGCGTTGGTAATGATATACGATTTCCACGTTCTTCTATTATAGTACAGCCATTGTTGTGGTGTTATTCATGAACACACCGTGGTTTGTTACTACGATGAAAGAGGTGCATGTTTCAAAGGTAAAATCTCAGCCGCTGCAGGATTACAAACAAGAAACTCCTGCAAATAATAAGATAAGATATACCACCTTTTTAACACTCTGGCCTTTCTACCTGGCCGGCAGTAAATTCCACCTTAAACCCGGATATTCTATCCCTCGTGAACTTTAATGGCGGCAGAATGGAAATTAGGGTTAACGAACGAATCATCACTGTGCAATGTTTTATTTGATTTCCACGCTTCCGGGAAAATCGGACTACTTGCGCCGTATAAAAGCTTTGTCATTGCCTTAAGATCGCACTGGGGAGCACCGTCGTTCGTGAATGGCCCCGAAATCGTAAGAAGGATCGGCCGGACTTATCTTTTTATGGCCTCGATATCGAGCGCAGCACGACGATGATTGTATCCGAGCTATACTCGATTCCTTTATGGTTGTCTCGGATTTTATCACGCTGTAGCTTCTCCCCTTCTTATCGTGCCACCGTGCAAACGTTCGAGATTGATAAGCCGCAGCCCAAAAGTAGTAAGGGGACGCCATCCCGACGCCATTATTCATCGTTATGAGCACTTGCCTTTCTTGAAGCAACCGAGCTAGTCGAAACAGATTAGGCACGTAATAAAATCGTGCGGGCTTAGGTTACCCAGGAGAATTTACCAAGAAGTACAGCCGCTTTATACGACGCGATATTATACGGTACACGATTCGGGAATATTCCTTAAGGATTTATTATACGCCTTGTAATAGTTCTTAATTATTTTCACTTACTATTATAATTCAATTAATTTATTATTTCCTTAATTCATATATTGGGCCACACAACCGTGGCTTGAAGTGTTTAATTTATACGCACGAATGTCGATTTTCGTCGAATGAACTCTGACTTCAAAAGAGCGGATGGAGAATTGGGTAAAGTGTGCGAAAAACTGCTCGATATTGACCATACATTTTGTTAGAATCTTAAGTATTTATTCTGTTAACGAGCCTATTTACCCGATGTACAATGCTGTATTTTATTCATAATCCCAAAAAATAGCGCTTTTATTATAATTCGTTATAATAATGGCATTAACTGGTCGCTGCCTCCCATTAGAAGTTTTATTATTTACATTATTTGTATTAGAATGACTTCGATCAAACATATAAATCGCGTATCGATATTACGAGCTCATTTCTGATAAATACATATACTCTACGTAAAATTGATTGCTATATTATAACGGTTGGATATAATGGATTTTACTGTACTGTAAAATTCAGTTATACATCTCGTTTAATCGTATACATTCGCATATAATCTCCCAAAATCGACAGTTGTCAATTCGAAGTGGACAATAAGTTTCTTCAATTATTCGATCGCACCGTAGTATACACATCCCATTTCGGTACACGCGGTTTAAACGTTCCCCCGCTTAATTATATTCATTGTACGCTACGATTTACAGTTCGGACTTCGGTAGTAAATTCCTCCTACCATTGGACAGTACGCGGTGTACGAAGCGCATCGTAGATTATTCCACGGCGGATAAATTCCTCGATGTCGCATTCGCAGGTGAGAATCACCGGTACACACGCTCTTATCCGCGCGACATTCAAAGCGCGTTATTCGAGCGCCGTTCGTCGTGAGATTCGCGCCGCGATATCGCTCGGGCGTAGAAGACGATCGGTATCGTGCCGTATAAAGAGCCCACGCGGAACGTCTCCCTGGAAACTCACACGGCGGAATCTGGTTCACGGATTTTCCCCCTCGGAGGGAATTTTCCTCCCAGCCCCTCCGGCCATGACGCCAGAATCTCGAAATCCTTTTATAGGCTCGCGAGCCCGCCTCCCTCGCGATTCGACGTCGCGGAAAAGCGAGCATTACCGGCGTGGCAGCATCTGGCGCGTTAACGAAACGACGAAGGAGAGGATGTAGTCCTCACAGGAGAGGGATGGAGGCCAGAGACGAGTCGTCAGGCTCCCCCGGGATAACAGAGGGCTGAGAGCGAGGATGCACAAGCACACGAGCCAGCTTCGTGGTCCTGGCGGCCAGCAGCACGTCGCTAATAGAGGCCCCGTGAGGAGATGGAACAGCTTTCACGGCGGCGGCGGTGGCGTTGGGGGTGCGAGCAATTTCAACGACGGCCTTGGAAATGGCAGCGTGCCCTCCGGCATGATGACCAGAACCCCCCAGGAGCCCTTCAGGGCCGTGCCAAGGGCCGTGCAGGCGCTCAGGAGCGAGTCGGTTGACAGAAGCCACAGGGCGCAGCCACCGCCGCCCCCCGCTTTTCCACGCAGAAGGTTTTCCGTGTGGTGAGTTGCCTCTAAGAAACGTACGCTCTCTTCGAGTGTTTTCGTGACTGGTGTATTATGGATGATTGTGCGTTGACGCCTTGAGACTGGTGTGAAAGTGGGTTTCTGAGAGATATACTAGCCTACCGCTATCCTACCGCTCTGAGGCGTTAAAGTCGAGAGCGGTAGTTTGAGAGCCTCCGGGGGAATATAAACGTAACCTATATTTGAGTTACGTGGCGTTTAACGTGTTGACGCCGACTGATATCAGGGTCAAGCGTGACTGTCTCGTGAGGCCACGTGCATCACTGGTGGGTCATACTTGTACTTCAAAAAATAGGAAACGCGAACATTTCTCTCACGATATTTCCTTTTCAATTGTCATTTCTTCACTGGGGTGATTATCGATCAAAAGGCGATAGATAATTTTTTCTCTAACTTAAAAAATTCGTATGTGTTTATATTCTATTTTTTATGTATATACCACGCATTTACGAGTCAAGTCCTGCGTATAGATTCTATGATAATTTTCCTATGCCATTTTACGGTTCTTCGCAAACAACTATAATATGATTATTAGTAAATACCGATTTTCCTTTATGTTACGCGCGGTGGATGAGTTATTCCTATCACAGGTAAACGTCGCGACTTAAAACCCTTGCATACCGCATGTATTATTTATACGTTATTACTCGGGTCTAGAGTGCCAGGGACGCTCGGAAATCGTCAGTCCGGGATTCGACGAAATCGCTAGCATCAACGGAACGAGTAGACAGTACCGCGCTGCCCCACGAAGCGTAGCATGAATTCGAGCGCCGCCTCGCAGAGAAAAACATGAATGCCGGTGTCAATGTGTTAAGAACACGAGGTATCGCTGTATTTTACGCGTGTTGCCTTGTCGAATGTACATTTCCTTCTTCGTGGTTTTCCATTGTGTAACTTTGATCGTTGAGGAAAATGTTCTCTTGATACGATAATGGGGTATTTGTGTTCACAACTGTCCACGCAATTTCCGTTACGGTGAACCACTTGTAACTGTTATAGTGGTAATAATTTTCAAGATGTAATTCACTATTATCGAAGATTAGTAAGGTGAAGGTACGAGTAGTTGACACTTTAAGGAATTTTTTGCCACACGTGTTCACATAGTTCAGTTTAAGTTTAGTTTATGGAAAATTTATGATTAGTAGTCGCTGGAGAAACTATTCTCCTATTATATTTCGACAGGTATTTTCATTTGAACATTTTCCTTTCTTCTACAAGTAAAACTTGATTCAATACTTGACGCTTGGCGAAAATAAAAAATTTAGTAGTTGAGATCTTCTTGTTTCGATAATTGTTATAGGGTAAAAATCAATTAATGAACTAGTCTTAATAATGCAAATAATACAAACTTTGCTCACTTACATTTTAACCAGGTCCTTAGCCATTTATATAAGAAGATATGCAAGAATCGTAAGAATCGTATACAGGTTTGATTATAACCGATCGCTATGACACTTCTCAATGGCGGACTATGCGCAGTATTTCCTAATTAAACCGCTGAAGAGCGACACTGTACAGACAAATAAGGTTTGATCTATTCCAGCTTCTGTTTTCCTTATTTATATAATTCTTTTGAAAAAGTGTCTAGTACTGGTACAGTGTCAACTACTGGTGCTTTTACCTTAGTTATAGGTCGCAACGATAAAATAACACTAACGTAGTATAAACACAGCTTATTTTTAACCCAAAAGCGTTCGATGCACGGAGGAAAATACTTTATACACTTATAGGAGTAGGATTACAGGAACATAGTGGGAGTATCCAGAGATCGCGGAGATACACGGAAAGCTACCATAAAAGCCAGTCACGTGCCTCCCTAACGCCGATCTACCTCCACCATTTTCCTTCCCGTAAAAGAGCTCCATCCAGGCGAATTATCAAAGGCGCAAGATATATATCAAATCAATATCGCATCGCACAGCATTGCATAAAGTATCCTGCAGCGTCCTTTAAAGTGTCTTTTTCGCTCATAACCAGGCAACAACGTGAAAATACTCAGCTAACGAACGAGGGAAGCGTTGGAAACCGTGTTTATCGAGGTCCAGGTATTACGTCGTACCGGTGTAATAATCGGTCTGCAGCTTTCGAGTGAAATCATAAAGAGTTCTTTATTTGCATCCTGCCAATTAAAGAGCGAGATGAAGGGAGAGTGAGAGAGAAAGGGAGGGGGGGGGATGGGGAGTACGTGAGCACAGTATCCGACATCCAACGTGTCATTACGTCTCCTCGATCGTTCGATTATCGTTAATTGACCTATTCCCTTGCAAATTACTACCGGGTGACAAACCTGCCGCACAGCCGCTCTCGAAAGAAATAGTTAGAAATGAGGAACAAAGAACGGTTAATGGAGCTAACGGCGCCACTGAAATATTTCATTAGGCTGAGTGGATTCCCGTCTGGCTTCAGTGAAATGGGGTAGATAATTTCACGAAGTGGACGAGGGAAGACGCTTTGGCACGCGAATGTCGAGAATGAGATGGGCTCCGCGACACAATTCGCGGCCCTGCGCCGCTTTCCTCGGGACCAGGGGAATTATAGCCCGCCGGGGAGCGTTCCTTTGGAATATTTCGGGAAATGGGAGCAGCAAGACACAGCCTGACAAAAGTTTCTCCCCGGGAGATTGCGGCTTAAGGAAGAGCGCCGAGGTTTGATTGTTTCCCCTTAAACGTTTGCATTATGCGCGGTTTTTGGTTTCGTGCGAGATGTTAAAGGGAAGCCCCACGATGTGTCTGGTATTTAGCAATCCTTCCTGAAGAGGCAGAGAAAACATAGGGAAGGTTGTTAAATCTAGGGTTGGTAATAAATTGAGGGGTTATTAAAATAAATATTGTTGAATTTGCTTAATGTCACAAAAGTTTCTTCTGCATGATGTTCGATTTTGATAACTTTGTTTTTGCTCTTTCTTATTATATGTTAATATTAAATTCCATTTTTTTGGGTTTGGAGTAGAGTGTAATTATTAACAGCCAATTTCTCTGTATAGCTTCGAAATAAGCGTGTACGTGGAAATTACTCCTGGTCATGAAATTTCTGAGTAATCTTCGAAGGCCTCTGGATATTATTTAAACGTTATACTCATACGGTACAGGCGTCTTGCACATGCACGATCTAACAGTCGTGACTAATATCCAAAACAATTACCTCCTCGAAAGGCCACTCTAGATTCCGCATATTTAATTGTGGTTCATGTTGGAACCTGTCGGGTCAGGCGATCGCCACGGCCACAGAATATCCTAGATCAAATTTGCAAATATATATTTCCTGCGGCAAAACTAACGTAACAATCAGGCCAATAAACATCGAGGGAAAACATTCAGTTGCTTAACAAAAAGTACTGAAATTAATAAGAGATAATTAATGCTAAAATATTAAATACCTCTAGAATCATTGTCGGCTTTTCGAACATACTAGTATCACATATAGTATCTTAATATACCACATACATCTTAAAGCAACAAGGCAATAAGGAAGAAATGTCAATAGACGAATACACCAGTTACCACAAAATGACCAAAAAATCTCCCAAAATGCACCTTGTCACAAAGTGCCGCACTTTCTCAAAGCAGTTTAACCAGTCACAACCTAGTGTTAAAATCCTTCTACTTATTAAGTGTCCGCCTTTCAGCGGGCGTTTTAGGAAGGAATCTCCAAAGCGTGACACGCTGAGAGGTTTTCATGCGTGGCCTTTGCGTCGACATGGGGGCCGATCGTGACGGAGAGCGGCGTCTGAAAAAGTGACGCGAATGCGACTAACGAAACGATTACGATGACGAAGAAGCGTATCGCGCGAATGGACGTTTATAGGGTTAACTCGCAACAGGGTTGCCCGGCGGAGAAGCCGAGCAGCGTCATCCACGTCGAATTCAATTTTCTGCGGTGTACGCACACGATAAGTTACGCATGCGTTACGCGTGTGTTACGCATCGCGGCGCGGCTTGTACACAAGCCGAAGGAGGAGAGGGATATATATGCGGGTCAACAGCCTTAGACAACCTTACGGCCTTCCCGTTTCCTCTCCTTTCGGTCGATCCAGACGCGCGACGAGCATTGATGCTTGATCCGCGCCCCCTTGCTGTCGATCGCCCTCGACGACTAATCGTCGGGCTTGGCAAGAAAATTTAAGAGGTTGTGTTTAAACAAAAGATTTTTTTCTACTTCGACGCGATGATCACTGCTCTAAGATACGAGATATACTACGTTGTTGAATGAGTTCGCGGAGGGGAAATGGAGAAAGGAATTTATGGTTGTGAAAATAGCTTTGAAAGTTGAAGATTAAATTGGGATGACTTTAAAAGTTAAAAAAAGGCTCCGAATGTTGCTGACAAAAGTGGTATTTGAATGTGTTTTTGTTGCAAGCAACACTCGCTGTGCACGTAGCTTTTTTAAATCCAACATTTTATTTAAAGTATTGCAAGGAAATATCGAAGGTTTGGTTGAGTTTCTTGAAGATGACGTCGAAGTTTTAGTTTTACTGTTGATGAATGAACTGCTCTCTGTGAATTTATTGAACGACCTAATAGAGCGTGGATATAGAAGAGTTTTCAGTTTATCAATGTTTGAAGCTGACTGTGTACTAGAAAATCGTGTAAAGAATCATGTAGAAACGAAATGTTTATGCAAACCTTTGGATTAAATGTTTATAATAATCTCTTGCACTATTTTTTCTTTCCTAAGCGTAATCTCAAAGATAATTATGGATATTCTTATCCTGGCGTTAGACACGTTTTTCGAAAAGTTTTGTGTCTACTTGCGATATGACAAACTGTAGGAAATTTGACGTTTATTGTATAAATTCCACATTATTTACTTCTATAATTGAAAACATACATTAAGTAATAGATTTAGACAAATCAAACAGGGGTAGCCTTTTTCACCTCCATCGATTTAGCCCAGTATTAGGATATTACCATGAGAGTAAGTAAATAACGACAATTATTAATTAATATTATTATTAGATTTATTATTATAGCAAACATGGTATTCTCTCGTCCAACCGCAGCGGTGTTTACCCGAGGATCTACCATCCACCAAGCTTAGAATCAATTATATTAATTGGGGGTCAGCCTCCCGGCTGTGTTCTCAAAGTTTTGGTGGTTATTAGCACCAGCAGAGCGGTGAAAGCTCAAAAACACGATAGTGAAATACCTCTTTATTTATTTAAACGAAATATCCAAAATTAAACAGGCCTATAGAATTTGAACAGAGTTTTTTTCATAGGTATCACACACACACACACACACACATATATATA
>JBCFXI010001890.1:0-36579 GCA_038496175.1 Ampulex compressa
CTTGAGAGCTGATATTGCAAGGCTTGTGTGTGAAAAAGTTCTATTAATTCTGCACAGTAGTTTTTGGTTGGGGAAAAACCAAAAACAAAACGAAATGACTTTCCGAACAACCCAATAGTTTACTAAGTTAAATGACGAAGGATATGGAACGACGTATAGAAAATTTAACCTCTATTTGCATGTGTGTGTGTGTGTGTGTGTGCATGTGCGCGTGTGCGTGTGCGTGTGCGTGCGTGTGCGTGTGCGTGCGTGCGTGTGTGCGTGCGTGTGTGCGTACGTGCGCGTGCGTGCGTGAGAGAGAGAGAGAGAGAGAGAGAGAGAGAGAGAGAGAGCACGCGTGCGTGTGTGTGTGTCACGTGCCGCCTTTTTGCCAGACCGCTTGATACGTCATTCACGCTGCGCGTCCTTTCGCAGAGTGCTTTTGCTCGTCGCGCTATTGCGCAGCCCCTTTCGCGCACACATCGAGCATGCATCGACCTCTCGTTTTTTCCCCATCTCTAGCGAGATACATCGATCGCGTATCATTGATCGCGCATGGGCTCCCGCTCCTGCATTTGAATGTTCATTCCGGAGAAACGAGACCCACTTTTCTCATGGTATATATAGCGTTTTTTCTATATTATTTACATTTAGCACTTATCTTTTTCTGCATTTTTGACACCGATTGTTGAAGGTGTACGAACCGAGGGTTATGGTTTCAGGGTGGATATCGAACTAGTGGAGATTTGGAGAATTATCCACGGATAATGGACGAGATTCGAATTTTCGATTCTTCGCGTAGCTGATTTGTCCAAGACATGGTTATAGGAACAATATACAAGTGTATCACTATATATTCACCTTGATATTTAAAATCACGTGGAGCTTCTATTAAGCTCCTTTCACGTTCTTGTATTACAATATTTTTTCTAATCCGTCCATTTGGATTATTTTCGTACCATTGTTCGATGAATCTTTGTATAAAGGAATATTAGAGAAAAAGAAATCTTTGCAAGAGGTATATTTTCTTTGGCTGAAAGTGACTTTCCTCGAAGCGCAAGGCGGTTTCTATCTTTCATATTACGTCAAAAATCGGAGATCGAAGGGTTCCGGGTGCGCGGTTGGCTATTGGAATTTTGCTCACATTCCTCGCGACGTTGACAACCTGCTTGGCATTCCGTCGGTCCGCCCGTGAGCTTGCATGATTATTGACACAGAATCTATTCTTCTTATTCTCGATAGTAGGACATAATATATTTACTCGTAATACCAGACAGGATGTGATATATTCACTTAAAACACTTTTAAAGAGATATACGTGATTATACTAATAATCTATGCTCATTTCGCGTACGCATCTACATTATCACTATATAAGCCTCACGCGTTATTGATCGACACGTAAATTGATTATCGCATATCGATTCCTTGCGGAGCTATTAACTAATATAAAAAATGATTTAATTTTAAACAACACTATACAGTTAGATTATGTACTTTTCCAAAACGTTCCAAACATTTGAACCGCGCATCACTTTATCACGCTCTAATCATTCCATCCATACGAGATTAATACATAAAACGAAAGTCAAACGTTGATGAACAAAAATCAATATACCTTATTATAACTTGAAATGAATATCAGAAGAAAAATCTATATCATACAAACCACGTCCTCCCACACTCTAGATCAGACGATCCACTTAATACACGATGAGTACACAGAACGAGCGCCCAACATCGTTAATCGAATCGTCAGTCGACCTTCGAGTCGCGCACTGTGGTTTTCCAACTTCCACTCTATACACGGTAAATCTCTGTAGAATCGTGAAGGATTAAAAGCGCCGCCGGCCCTTCCGCGCTTCGGCCGTAAAACACGGAACGAAATCGATCAGAGCGAGTCGGCCTGCACTTCTCGTGAACCGGGCGAAATGCAAAATTCGTATGCGATGGAGCAGTTTCGGGCCGGATCTGGAACAGAAGTCGTAGTTTCCCAACTGGCATCCGGCGCGGAAAGGGATAAAGAGCGCTGCCGGATGGGAAGGTTATAATACGATGGCGGGGAAAGGGGCGCGGTGTACAATTCGAGAAATTCCAAACTGTCCGGAATCATGCGAGGTTCTTGTCCGGACATGCCGGAACGTGTCTCGGTGAGCTCGTGGCATTATTGCCAACGATACTCGCCCAGTTCCGCAACAAAATTCTCCCCGGCCAAGTTTCCTCGATCTCTGCGCGCTTCCCTCTCCCACGCTCGGTTTCGTCCTGCCTCTTTCCTCCCTGACACGAGCCTTGCGCGTATGTTAATCGCGTTGATCTAAATAGCCGAGTTGAATGGACCACCTACGTTGATTGCTTCGTGCATTATGCCTGTATATAGCATTATGCCTAATTTACATTGTATGGAAATAATGATGGCTCATAATACACCTAGGTTTATACGGGTAATCGATACTGGATACTTTCGAGGCATATTTGGAAGACTACATATATCTTTAAAAAAAAAGAGAGCAAAAGAAAATTTCAATGAATCAATATAATGATTTGAATATTACATGAAAGTCTTCGAAAATCACGGAGAATGCATTGTTATAATAGTGCTGCGATTTTTTTTTTTAGAGAAACGACCAGTTATTTTGATTCGTCTAGCAGTTCTAGCGTTAAATATCCGGATTCATCGCGAAGCTACGAAGAATCGACGCTACACGATCTCACAATATGCATCCCACAAATCCTTAAACATTCTCAACAGACTTAATCGGATAATTTCACGACAACGTCCCTCTGCAAACTACATCCTATATCCACGAAGCGGATATCCATTCCTCATCATCGTCGATCCTCCACCAAGCGACGCGCAAAAATGGCGTCTAGGCTCCTCTTCCAAGAATTCCTCTTTTTCCCTTTCGAGGAGCAGGTGACACTTCGAGGAAGGTCTCAAACCAGCGCGTACATTGTACCGCTTCGATGGGCCCGACTCGTTCTCCTCCCCGAGATAAAAGGACGATCCCCCGAATCGCAACGCGCCCGATGCTCCCTCGGAGGCGACAGGCTCGACCCTCGCGACAGTTCGCGCATAGATTTTTCGCCATGAATATGAATGGAGGGCCGGAAGTGCGAGCGATTTCGCCGGCGCTTTAGGCGCTGGTCGCGGCCCAGAAAAGTGTATCGGATATTTTCCATGAATCCCTTACGGCCCAGGCCCTGGCTCTTTGATACGAGGCGCATCCAGTTTTTAGGCGGCCCTATCACCGCCGTTTCCAGCGTTTATGCAAATCCGACGGGCGCATCGATATGGAGACCGATGAGAATCTATTTCGAGCGGGCGCCAGACGGATCTTCGATGGCGCTCGCTCGATATGTCCTCACGGGCGTGGCGCGGAATAATATTGCGCCTTAATGGCGATGGGATTTCGCTGGTGGGCCGTAATCTCAAACGGATCGCCCATGGAGATGCTACTGTTAACGCGTTGACCGCTCTCGTGGATAATCTATGTTAACTTTCAGTGGCACTGTTGATGGTCGTGGATGTGGATTTAGAATGTTTTCTGGCTAGATGTTGTATCAGTACTGATGTTAGATCTTGCCGTTGTAATATCGCGTGATCGTGCTCTGTTGTGGATCAGACATGAGGAGTTTCGCTCGCACGTTTTATACGAGACGATAGTCGCGGTTTTTAAAGCATCGTAAAATATTTGTCGCGCAAATTGGTCTTAACCGCATTAGCAGACGTGGTTGAAACGATGAAGGTGTTGAAGTTTGAGCTAGAATAATTGTTACGTTTAAACTGTATATGAGAGGTTAAGGTGCCACGATCGTTTGAAGTATGTTAACTCGAAGAAAAGTAGAAACACCGACGGTTCACGGACGGATGGATAAGTGCGGGATCAGATCCGTTTGGTACGCATCGATCGTTTGGATATTTCTGTACAGTTGAGGACAATATTACGTTTCTTGAAAATCCATCGACCGGCTTGATATTCCTGGATGGACCGGTACGATATTAGATTTCTTACGTGTTCCACGACCCCTCGGATAAATCTCGACTTCCAATTAAATATAGTGACGATATCTCGATATAGACCTTCCAAACGAATACGCTACAAAATACACCAGACGTAAATAACTCGTTCCTCCCATTTGGTCTTCCAATTCCCTATTCGAGAATGGAATATGCGATAACGGTATGGGATTATTTCCATAAAAAAAAAAAGAAAAAAGAAAGAATTACACTCCGATTTAGCCGTAGTTTAGTTAAATCTCGCGAAATGCTTGAAGCTGCGACGTGAATCGAGTTATCAGTACTGCCGACAGTTGTAGAAGTTGGTAGAACCGGAGCTTAACGCCAGTGTGCAAAATACGATGATGCAGCTTCTCCTCCGCGACACGGACGAAGAAGAGGGAGCAGCATTATCATGCCTCCTGGTGCTCAACTTCTTTAATCCACCTCGGATATGAGTCTCGACGAAGTTGCTGCGATCGCGCTCGGACAAAATTCTCGTTAATCTCCGTTATCCAGGGGCGCTCTCGTGCCCCGAGCAAAAAATTAATTTAGAAGAGAATCAATCGGAAGAGTAAGCGTTAGGCGGACCGTAGGTTAAACTTCCCAGCAAGAGGTCGATGCTGAAAATGAAACGAACGAACGGGAGGATGATTCACGCTTCCCCGAACCTCGACTTCCTCGAAGGGCATCCATTTCCAGGGCGTCTTCCGGAGTAATTCCAGCCGTGGCACCTCCCGTCGAGCCATTCTTTCTCTGCCTCTCTCTCCCTCCTCCCTCCGCCCCTGCCTCTTTTTCATTCTTACTCATTCGCTCGCTCTCTCGCTCCTTCGTTCACTCTCTCTTTCCCTCGCTCGCTCTCCCTTGCTCTCTATATCGCTCTACCTCTCACTCTCTCTCGCCCTATTTCGCTCTACCCCTCACTCTCTTTCTCTCTATCTCGCTCTACCTCTCACTCTCTTGCTCTCTATCTCGCTCTACCTCTCACTCTCTATCTCGCTCTACCTCTCACGCTCTATCTCGCTCTATCTCTCTCACTCTGTCTCGCTCTTTCTCTCTCTCGCTCTCACCCACTCACTCAGTCCCTTGCTCTCGCTCTCGCTCCCTCCCTTCCTCTCTCTCTCTCTCTCTCTCTCTCGCTCCCAGAATTCAATTCTTGCCGTCGCGCGGACGCACTTTCAATCTTTCCCGACGCCTCTGCCGACGTCGCTCGCGCTCGCATATCGATTCCGATGCGCCGACGGACGCATTCGTTTTCCTCCTCTCAATATCACGCGGCCGCGCGGCTTTTCTGCGGGGGGGCCGAGGGGGCGCGGAGACTCGGCGGGTGTATCAATCTCCCCCTAACGCGCATTAATGCTCGCTAAATGCACCATCCGCCGGTTATTTATCACGCATCGACCGTTTGCCGAATGCAGAATGAGCTGGAAAGACCGGGATGCTTCGACTGAGCACTCGAGCTAACGAAATCATCCAGTTTCCTCGATTTACTCTCCGCAAGGAGATGGGTTATTTCTGACGAAACTTGGTTTTGGCATTGTACGTTTGTGTACGTGCATTTTGGGATATTTCAGCCTCTCGCAACATCGGTCGTCTTTATGGTCATCAGGTCGTAACTTTATCGTCGATCGGTCGTTTATGTATTATTTGTGCCATGCATCGCGTTGCGACTGTGCATTGAATTGAGGCAGAGTATATATATACAGTGTCAGTCTTCCTCACGGTTTGATACTTACCAAATGCTTTACAGGTAATTCATGGTGCATCGACTGTTTCACGAGTTGCTCGTAAATATGGTCAAAGATGATCGATTTGAATCTATTAGTCATCCAAATGTTTATGTATGGTATATGTATGTATATATATATGTGTGTGTGTCTGCAGGGTTTTATTTCAACCATTTGTCGATCTAATTGGAAGTCAATGTATTTGACAATGATAGCTTTATATCGAATGTTGAGTTACAAAACGCGAATAATATTCGCGTGGGTAGCGAGTACACAGGAATATTCGTCTCTCTACTCTCAACATCACATTTTTGCCCCGACGAAGGAATAGAAACTCGACGGAGGTATCAATCACCTCCACCCACCGTATGGATAGCCGCCCGGATCGCAGGATTATTAGGGGCGTATCTCGCAACTTCCAGGATCGAGGACCTTTCGCGGTTTCTATTACGCGGTGCAAAGGCGACATCGTTATACGTGACACGACGCTTCATCGCCGATTACTCTTCACCCTTTGTACTTGAACTCAAATTTTCCAAAGGGCAAACTACCAGATTACTTCGTATCTTTGACCATCCTACGTCATGAAGAGCTGATGTCAGCTAAGGCGGAGATGGTAAATACCAGTTGGTCCTGGAAGAAATTATCACATAACGATAATATAAAATATATATATATATATAAAATAATATTATAATAATATATTTAATACTTATCCATTTTCGTTTTTAATTAGAAAATAATTAAATTCTAAGTAAAGGAATTAATTATAATTATTCCCTCCAAGTTTTTAGTAGCACTTTTTTTATATTTCGAAGAAATCTTTCCTATACTCCTACGTGACACAGCTAGTGTATGATCTATCTACTAATAGTGGAAATTCTAGTGTGAAAAAAGCACGTTTGGTTTTCTCCTTTTCTTTTTTTTTTTTTTTTCCAAGGAAAGGTTTCAACGCCAAGTGAGCGAGCGCCCTGGGGTAAGATCAAACTTTTATCTTCGAGGCGTACCGTGGGGAGACTTACGATAATCGGAGGTCGTAACGTTTTAGATACCAGGGTCTTATTGCTAGCTGTCCTATTCCATCGATTGAGTACCGGCGAACCTACCTCGGAATTTTAAACAACGCCCTGGGTAGATGGCTCTAATCTTAGAGCTCGATCCCTCGAGGAACGGTTATTTATCTTCCTCTCGTTATTACGTTAACGACTCCCATCCGCACTCCTCGAAATAGCTGAGTTATCTCGCTCGAGATGGATCCGTGGCAAAGTGGAAGTTGATTGCCAAGAGCTATTCGAAAAAATCGCAGCCAGGCTTGACGCGGGAAATCCTCTTGGTCGTAGATACGCTAAGTACCTCGTGAGTTATCCCTCGCGGGGATAAAAATTGAGTTTGGCTACAGCGCAGATAAGTAGAGCCGCGTCGTTGGGGATATCGACGGACGGTTTACGGATGAAGGGTAGCGACGATTGTTGTATTGGCCGTATCGATTTACTTAAGAGCGTCGGGGCTGCTTCTTGCATGGAAAGTAACGATAGGAAAAACCTTTTATACGCGGAATACGATACTGCGAGCAACGAACGCATCCTGCACGTGTCCTCTGTGTACGCAGATCTAAATGATCCTGCATAAACTGGATTGGAGAGTATGGCTAAGAGAATTTCTTAAAGATTTATAAAAATCAAGTCCACGTGTACTACCACGTGGAAACGCGGAATATTATCTGATATATGGGACGTGTGTTAAATTCAGATTAATCGGTAGGATACAAATATTCATAAATCACAGATTTCAAAAATATAAATGACGAGTGTCAACGTGTAAAAATCCAATCTTTCGTCTATCGATACAAAAAGAACATTAAAACTGATAGGAAATCCGGTAAAACACGCACATTCCATTTCAATAACACTTCCTTGTTTTACAAAAACTAATTTTGTAAAAATGAAAGGTCGTTACAAAGGTTAAAATTGCATTAGCCACGTAAAAAAACAGTATATAGATATCTCCGTTTCCACAAGGAAGAAATGCATTATAGCGAGATGATGGATGAAGCAAAAAGAACGCGCGGAAAAAGATATCCTAAGAAAAGGAATAACTTTAAACGAGACGATCGTCGAGGATTGCAACAAAGGTAAGGCGAAGCGATTCGCAAAATAAATTCCCTTTCATCGTAGTCACGCATAGGGGATCGGTTCTCAACGCGCAAAGAAGGCGGAACTTTCCTGTTTATGCGATTCGCCGAAGTCGTCCTCGCTCGTCGCGATAATGTCGATTGTTTCGCTTCGTCGAAAGCGATTCCATTCCCGGGCTGATTCCATACCATCGTCGGTAGTTCCACTTAGCTCGCAATCTTCTCATTCACGGAATCGCCGCGTCAATATTCCAGGCTTCCGTTGACGAAATTGACGTCTCGGCGAAACTCGAAGCGGGGGCCGTTAGGCCGGAGCCACCCTTGAATTCGAGGTCCGATTTTTCATACTTTCCTGCGGCGAAATAAGCGCCTTGCCCGGGTAACAATGGCCGCGACTCGTCTCTCTTTGTCGCTCGAAAAGCGAAGATCGTTACGCTCCGATTATCTAAAAATAAGCAGGGCCGCGCAATAGACCGATCGATTCGAAAAAGTTGGGGAAAATTGGACGAGCTTCCTTTACGACATATTCCACGAGTTACTCCTTTGGCTTAATTCGCTTTTCTTTCCAACGCTTAAACCAATTGTTACTGCGATATATATATATGTAGATAGTGTATAATCATGTATGTAGTCAATTTAGTGAGCGTACGAATTCATCGGTTATCCATAGATAGCGCTTTAGATCGCGTCGCGGAAAAGGTCGGTTGCATCACTCGATTCTCAGTGGCTTCAGGAGAAACAGAACGAAATTAGGCATCGGTATTGCGAGAGTTAGAGGTCGATTATTTTGTATAAACAATATTCAGAGTTACTTAAACGATTAAACCTTCCACCTTTAAGAATTCCATCATCTCATCCACGACCCAGAAGTGGCGAGCAACGAGTCCTTCCCGATTATTCCCAGCCGCAGATGCTTCGACTAAATAACAGAGGAACAAAGGGTTAAGCGAGGTTCTGGGTTCTTCCATTCGGCTTGCACGGCCCTCGAAAAGCGAGCAGCGTACAAATGTGTTCCAAAACTGGTTTGCGGCGAAACAAAAGGGCAAGCGTCGAAATTTAAAGCGCGTCCCGGCAATAATTCACGGTTACATAAATTATGCAAAGTTAACGGCGCGCTCATTGATCCGGGGAATTTCTGGCGGACGGTAAATAGCGTGGAATACAATTCGGAATTTCGAAGGGGCAAGCCGTTTGCAGGCCCCCGGACGCATCAGCCATGCGATGTTTTATAAACCCTCGGCCGATTACCGGGGCGTATTTATCGAAATTCTCGATACGTCTACGCATCGGGCCGAATTTGCGTTCGATCAAACGTCGGGGGCCGCGAATCGCGCGTTTCGGCAGCTGGCCGAGTTGATGAAATTTAAACACACGCCTGGTATATCCGTTTCGTACGTCCATTAATTTCAATGCGTCGATCAACCGCCGGTAGAATAATTGTTGCGCCTTCCTTTATTTTCCCCGCCCTACTCGCCGGCCAGTGTTTGCCGAGCCGAGCATATTTATCTTTATCCCCTTGGATCTCGCTTTCCCTCTCGGCGTGCGCTTAGCTCGCGGACGAATCGCCGGTTCGAGGTGGATGCTTTCTCGTTTCGCGGACCAGCGGGACTTTTCAAAGCCGGCGGGCCTCTTGTCAATCCTACGGTGCGAAATTTGTGATTCGCGAAGCGAATCGTGAAGCGTGCTCTTCTTGGAAACGTCGTCCATTCCTTTTTGCACTTTTGGGAATCGAAGATCAATATATTGGCACGTTGATCGCGTTTTTGTGCCTGCGTGGTTTGTATAATGGAAGGTTATAAGGTGTGTGGAGACACGTGGATTATCGAGTGGTGAGTTTCTATCGATGTAACGATGAGAAGAGTCGGAAGATTTTGACTTTAGAGTTAAAATTTGCGAAATAATTTCGTGCCAATGATTCGTTATCACTGTATTAATACCGTGATATTACACAACGAATGGGAACTCCTATTCCGAAGAAGAATTCTTAATGGAGCTAGTCCAAATAACATGTAAAATCGTGCGAGGTGAAAGGCTCGAAATTATATCTAACATTAATCCACTACTGGCCACGTGGTATTTCACGAAAGTGACCGCGGGCCTTTGTCCAAAACAACGAGTTAACATCAGAGGCCGAACTAACCCCTTCACATTTGCTATCCGACATACCACTTCTTCGAACATCTCCATTTTCCTCATCCCCATTTCCAACCTCCCCCATATCCACTTAAATGTAACATCCAAACATAAAAAAAAGAATTCCCACCTAAAAAAAACCCTCGAGTAATCGAACCAAATCGAAGTGCACAACGATTCCAAGTGTCAACATAATTCGAGAGGTGAATAAGCCCTTTCTCGAAAGAAAAACAGGCCAGAGGCGAGGAGAGAGAGAGAGAGAGGAGAGCGTGGCGGTTCTTCCGCGAAATTCAAAGGTACGACCTCGCCGTGGCGCTCCTTTGAGATCCATCGGGGAATACATATCTCGTATCTCTTCTTGGGATCAAATTACCAGATGCCCTCCGCGAATATCCATCGGTGCTCCAGAGGGCTGAGGGGAGGGGAGCTCTGGCAGGTGGACGTTTCGGCTTGGTTCCGATATAATATATCGAGAGCTCCCCGGGAGCGATTCCATGGATATCCAAAGGATATTCTTCGTGTACGGAGGCACGCTTGGACTTAATTGACTCCGCGGCGCCCCCCTCCTCTCCCCAGCCCTCCTTTCCAACCACTGGGATTATCCACGCGACCCGGTGCTTGTCCGGCTTAATCCTCGCATTAAAGCCAATCTACCCTTTCGAGTCTCGAGCGCGACACTGACGCAGAACGTACATGCCCCCCTCGCCTTCTGGAAAGTCCAGACGCGACGCTCGTTCTGCTCGTTTTTTTTTTCTCCTCCCTTTTCTTCTTGTATTTCTTTTTTTTTTTGAATATCGATCGCCAAGATCTGCTTTTGGCATCCGTTTATGGGGTTTTAACTCGTTTGTAACTTGGTTTTTCGGAATTTAACGAATGTACCGTGGTTTAGTGTTTGTGGTTTGTTGCACTCGGTGCGCAGTGCGGTTGCCGTTGCTTGCCGAAATGTCTGGAGGAATCTCTTTTGCTTTCCGTTTTGGCGCCTGGTAAGGAGGTTTAGGGTGATATTTATTTGCGGTGATTCGTGGTAATCATTGTTCTGCCTTGCATTAATAGAGCATTGGATCGTAGATTATAATTGATCGTGGATGAATTTCATTGTATTAAAAAAAATGCTCTGGTGTTATTCCGTACGAGTGTAATCCTTGAGAATGTAGTACCTTTCTTTAAATGATTAAGAACTACGTATGATTCATGGAGATTCCCAGTACTTGGATCGTGGATTTTTTGATGTTATACTCGCGCAAATACTTAATCGTGTAAATGCGTTCGTCACTGATCTTTGACATTGACAGAAAGATGGAATATTCGTCGAAATGTCCATCAAATTCTGCTTTTATTTGGTTTTCGATCAATAACCACGTGTGTTCACGGGAAATCGTATGGATTGGACGCACGTCCCAGGGATTCGGAACAAATCTGCTTGTTAAAGACAGTTTAATCGATGTATCCAGTGCAGACTTTACATTGCTGATAGACAACGCGGCTTTGGAGGAGGCAGGTGGATAATATCAAAGTACGAAGTTAATTACAATGTTGGCTTGTAGCTTTTAGAGTTGCTCTCCTATCTACGGCCAAACTGCGTCGTAACCGTGTACGGATGTAATTTCGTTTCTATAGTTCCAACGCAAGTTATTGGTATATCTTCGATACGAGAGTTATTCGAAGCCTGAACATCTTTCGTTTGCCTTATTCATCTCGTTTTATAGTTTACCATGAATGTATGCCTTTATAGTCTGAAGTATTTCTTAACGAGACATGACATGTGTCTTATCGTGCATCGACGTTATTTCATTCACTGATGACATTTCTGAGCTGATTTACGTTGTTATTAATTACAGTTATGACAGTAAGATAGATACTTGCCTCTGTTTCACTTTCTTCTGAGTTTATTAAATTAATAAAATTTACCTATATGTATACAACAGTATAATAGACACGTTCGTACAAATTGTTTAGAATAATTTGCAAGTTAACAATAAATTATCAGCATTCAAACTTGATTTTGAAGGCTATTTATGCAAGTGCACGCAGTTCTCGATCCTCGACCCTTATTTTCTTCGCACTTGTAAAGTCCTTTTGACCAATCTCTAAGATTTGCAAATCCCGTTTAAATGTCAACGAGGAAATGACCGTATAATACCGTCCAAAGTGCTCTTCATTAATGCAGCCGATCTATTGTACAACTGTCGGTGGTTTTACTCGCGAAACTTTTCCTTTTTCCACCGTCACCGTTCCGCGAACAAAGTATCCTCGACTTTACCGAAAGTTTTTTCAGGTTCCCTCGCAAGAGGAATAATGAAATCTCGTTACACGAAAGTCCTTCTCGGTCAGGCAGGCGTATTAGCATACTGCAATAAATATATGTAGGTCGTTTTTGATCTTATCCCGTGGCAGCAATTTGTCGACATGAAACGTTCCCTTGTCGTGCCACAATTAAGGGTATCTCAATGCATAAAGTTAATTATTTACCGTGCTGTATCACTCGCTCGAGAGTTTCTCTCGCAGAGACGCTTTGCAATTAGTTCGTAATTGATTTACAGCCACGATTTGCCCTTTGTGCCATCGGATCGTTTGGCCCGTGGCAGAGCATTATCCGTGTTTGGATCGCGCACTCACGAACGCCGCTTATCCGCGATCATTTCGCACAGAACATTTTGCATGGAAGAGCAAAAATAGTATCGAGGTAAACAGCCCAATTCGATATACGTAATTATGCAACAAGATTCTACGTACAATGTTTTTGAACTTTAATTTTTATCCTTGATTACTGCGACGTATCGTGCAGAAGTAGATCAGGAATTATGGAAGTAAGAAGCCGAAGGATTATAAATATACGAGCAGATCGTTATAAGCAGAAGGAAAATAATCGATCAATTGCTCGCGAGCAATTGCATATGTGTAGATAAAATTCTTAAGTATCGTGGAAAAATTGATTTATCCGTTCCGGAATTGGGTTTCTGAAAATAATAACGGAGGATAGAATGCAGTTTTTCTTTTCGCGCAGGATCAAGAACGTATTACAAATTCAAGCTTGCAGGATAATTATCACGAATTTCAACGGACCCGAGGATAGCTTGTTAAGCAAGTCTGTTTAGACGGGATAGTCTATAACGGTTTCATAACAGAGTTTACGCTTGAGTTTGACGAGAGTGCGCTTGGGAGGATTTTCGATACAATGCAATCACTCTCTCGTACGTAATTCAAAGTTTATACTCGTTTTGTATCTGAAACGTCCTAAAGCATCGTGAAAGAATTAGGCGCGTCCGACAGACCATCAATGCGCATCGATGATTATCTTTCTTTTCTTCCTGTTGATCCAAGCATCGAGCGCTTTTGAGATTGCACAGCCCAGATAATGTTTGCCTCACAAAGCCGCCCGTTCGTTCCATTTGCCGACAGAGCGGCATATGCAGAAACGTGGAATACCGATGCACAAAATCAAGTTATCCGCTACGACGCAAGTTGCCCACGGTTGTTTCCCTTTAACGTTAGCTCCGCTGAATCGACTTTACAAACGATTTTCCCATTTGTAACCCTTTTAGTGCCCAGACAAGAAGCTGAATACGAGCCTGATAAAAAGTCTGAGAAAAGCTTTGCAAAAATGTAGTACCAAACGAGTGTCGCAAAATTTCGGGGAAAGATCGTACAAGACAAGTGAAAAATGGATAAATAACTAAAGTGTTTCGGTGCTCGTTGACAATCATATTATCGATGTACATTCGATCTTACGATGAAAATTCGAAGATTAAGACTCATCCATTTTCAAGGGTAACAGCCTAGTGGTACTTTTCGCAAACACAGTTCACAGGAATACATCGTTGTTTAACCTTAAAAAAGATCAAACCTGAAGCAATCCTATGGCCGCTTTCGATAATCGATTTTAACCACAATCGATTTCATAAAACATGGAGGACCGATCGAGGCGTTCGAGGTTCGTGCTCTGCGCATGCGCGGAATCATTCTACTTTCAACCGCGCCGACGGAAACGCTGAACGCTTTTGAGATTGCGCCTCTCGGATAATATTTGCCATACAAAGCGGCCAGCTATTTCTATTTGCCGATAGAGTGGCATATGCGGAAATGCGGAATGCCGATGCAGAAAATCAAGTTATACGGTGCGCTGCGCGATTTATTCATGGCCGCTACGGTGCTTCCTCCAGATCGCGACCCTTTGGGATTATTCTGGGAGTTATTTGTGTTTGCGATGTTTCTACTTTGTATCGTGGAATCAGGCGGCGAGGGATGCTGGCTGTAAACGAATCGAGAGGAAATTGGTGGATTATTAAGCAATATGGAAACAGATGTGAGGGATATTGTGACGTGTCGCGTGCTGGTTTAATCCTCATTGTGCTTCCTCTTCTTTTTTTATTCGTTCCACTCACGCAAGCTTTGCACATTTTACGTAGGTTCACTGACTCAATTCGAAGTGTGTATCGCTGTAGCGCGAAGAAGTTGAAAACATTGTGCGGCATGGATAAAATACTGCGTCACCAGAACATATTTGGGTGTACGGGTATATCGTATACGCATGAATATATCTCCGTGCGCGGTGTATACGTGTGCAGTGGAATTACGGTTTATGGAAGCCACAACTGCATTCGGGGTCTCTGAAAGTGAACTTTCCACTCTAAAAACCACGTTTTATATTCAACGTAAATTCTGCTCGGTGTATATAACAATGAGAGACATCGTACGTTTTTAAGCTCAACTCGTCGGCTTTCGCATGAGGTATAAAGCGGAGACAATGGTTAAGTAATTTCGATGAAATATTCTATTTATTTTAAGTCAGAGTAACTTTGGTTAATCGATTTCGTAAAGGTTTGCATTTGGATGTTTTCACTGTCAATGTCGAAAGCACGATGGAACGTTCATTACGCGCCTTGTACGAGCGCGCGTTATATTTGGATGTCTGACAAGGGATTTGCTCATTCAAGAAATGTAAATAGAGAAGAAAATCGAATTGCAGCGCACAGCTCGTCCACGTCAGTAGCTTCAAAATCTATCTCTTCCTAATCCCCGCCCTTATGTGCGCAAAGTACACACGACCCGCTTGTTATTCTGCCCGATTTGTCTCAAACGATTAATAACTACGAACGGTTTTAGTATTGCTTAACTAAGCTCTATATAGTCATGAGCCAATCTGCTAATATAAACGGATCACTCTGTTGATCGCCTTGGCAAACGTGGAAGCTGTTGGGAGTTTATACACACTTAAGTAACTAAACTGTATATAGTTATTTCCGCAAAAAAGAAATAAAGACACTTACATAATACAGATAGTGTTATTGTGACATTGCTACATAAAATCATAACGACATTTTTAAAAATTTACTACATTTATCGAGTATAAATCAGGACTCGAATAAAGCGGGTCGAACGCCGTTTTACGACTATAAGACGACTTGGTCGTCAATACCATTCACGAAAGAAACGAATCGTGCACGTAAACAATCGGTGAGTCGAACATGCAGGTGGTGTGTTTCTAGAAAATACTCCAAAAACACGCAAATCTACCTTTCCCACTTTCGTCACCAGTGGCACGCGAATAGGAGAAATTACGGGTACGGGCAAGAATAAGCTGAGCAAGTAAGAGCACCTCTTTTAGAAAACGGTCGGGTAGGAATTCGATCGATATAAACGCAAGCTACCTTTTTTGCCTTAGACGCCATTGGCATGCGAAATAAAAGAGATTACGGGCACAAGCAGGAATAAGCCAAACAAGCGAAAATTCTTCTTTTGGAAAGCAGTAGGACAAGGGATTTCCTCGATGTAAATGCGAGCTACCTCTTCCGCCTTCGACGCCATTGACATGCGAAATAAACAAATTACCGCCACTGAAATAGCCGCCAAACAAATAGCGGGCTCTCCTTTAAAACAGTCTCGAGAAGCGTTATCTCTTTTTTATTTTCGGCCCTATTTACATGCGAGAGGAACCAAATTAGCGGTGCAAGCGAGAATATGCCGGAGGAGGCGGGAATTTCTTTTCCAGAAAATAGCCGGAAGAGGTTCGGCACGCTGGAGATGCAAGGGCGCCTTTTCCACGCTTTCCACGCCATTGACATGCAAGGGCGCCTCGCGGGGCGCGTTAAAAAGTTAAAGGGCCACGAAATCGTTAATATTCCGGCGCGGAAGTGGCAGTAAAACTGCGCTGATACGAGGAGGGCCGAGGGAGTTTCATGGGAACGATTGGGAATATAAGATAGAGGAAATCCGCGGGGCGGAGGTAGGAAAAGAACTCAATAATCTTGGGCGGCGGTGGGCATAAAAGAAAGAGCGACCGGGACCTTCGAGCGAATCAAGATTGCGCTCTTCCCCAGAAAGTGCAGCCGGCCGGATATAAAGGCAAACGAGGCGGTTCATTCATAAAATGCATTGCGTGTCCGCTTAGCATGTTGCACGACGGTTGATCCGCCGGAATAAATATGTGAAAACGGGAAGTGAGATGGGGCGAATGGAAAAACGTGCCACGATGAAACGTGGGCCTGGATCGATCCTTCGTGATCCTATGTCGAGTATGGCTCGACGTCGTGTTCTTTATCTTCTGTGCGATGATGCGCAAGTCGCGTAAACCGACTTTGGACTGGTTTTCTATTTTTCGATCTTGGGGATGTATGTGTGAAAACTCCTTTCAATCGCAAAACTTGAATATAAGTTGTATTATGAATTGGCTCGCAAGAAATCGTTTATATTCTTTGGACTTAAAGAAGTTAATCTTGCTGGAAATAAGAATTGCTTTGTTACCTTTCATTCATTGTGATGTGTGAGTATACTAAAGTTTATTGGGGTGATATTTTTAATAGCAACAAATGGGCGTTTAATTTGGGCAAAAGCCGGTATTATAATTCAATCCACATTCTGGAAATCCAGGAATATCTCGGATCGTGTGTTCAGAGTCTAAAATGGGTCAGCAAGTTTCTAGTGAAGTACTACGATTTCGTTAAGAATCAAAAACACTATACGATGCATAGATATGGAAATCGAATATTAAATTGTAATACGCAAACCGATTAAACGAGAATGTCCAAAAATCTATGTAGTATTTCCTGTATTAACATCAATTTAAATCTAAATCGAACATCTGAATTATTATAATTCGACAGAAACTTCAGGTAATTTTGTTAAGACTCAAGGTGCAGTTTTAAATGAAAATCTTAATTTATTTTTTGATTAGTAAGAGGTTTCATACAGCGATTTAAAGACAAAGTTAACGATCGTAACGCGTATAAGTCATCGGTAAAATTTCACACCGAGATGGGCACGTCTCTTAGCCGTAAATCAAACTTTTCATTCTCTTCCGCTGATGCGGACTTATTCTGGCGAAGCCAATCCAAATGTTCGAAATCGATTGATTCGGACTCGAGAAATTCTCCGGGCGTAATGACGTTTATCAGGTTCGCGATGCGCAGGACCGAGTGCCAGGATAAACGGAAGTAAAGAAATTCTCTTCAGAGGCGCTGGCTCTCCTTCGTTTATTTCAATGGTTCGTTTGCTGTTTGCTCATTCGTCAGCGCTAAAATAGCTCTTCCTAAAAATCGACGTATTCAGTCGTCTGTCTTATGTAGCCGATATTCGATATCCGTGCTTCGAGCAGTCTTGGGCGAGAGACAGTCGATCCTGCGACGATCCTGTAATCGTGTTAGGTGGCTTTGTGGGCGATGAACTTTTCCACGCGTGCAAACGCCTACCAAGGTAGCGCACGGTCCGCGTCGGACGAGCGCAGGATGTAGCGGCCGGAGAATTAGGACGGTGGAACGATTTCCATATGGATGCTTCTCGTGCGAGGAGCAGCCGCCTTCGCCAGGGCGCTGCCACCTTTGCGCGCGGTCTCGTTCTTCTGGACCAGCCGCTTGCGCCGGTATTCGCATAAGCGAGCAATGCGTTTATGCATTTGCACCGTGAAACCACGACGCGAATCGCTGGTCGCTGCGCATTATGGAGCTATTGCATGCCTGCAAATTCAAGATTTTACTTATAATATATATATATATATATATATAAATCTGCCCACCCGCATTTTCATCCATGAAGCACTGTGTCTTTATAATATATTCATATGGAAGAGTGAGAAACTTAAGCTGTAAAAGAGGATGGAGAAGACGATGAAGATTATTATATTTGCTTAAGTTTCATACCGCTCGTCAAATATATATTTTTTTTGTTCGAAAAAAGGTTAAAGTTTATTCGGTATTTGAGAATACGCTCTGTTTTGTACGTGGCGTTATTTCGCGTTAAATTTACATTTTTTCCAATTTGCATGCGTTTTGTGCAGGTTTTGGACTTTACGATCTTAGACTCTCGAATTATAATGATTGTATGATTACTAGTTGCTCGAATTTGTTGTACATTTTTTTTGCTAAATTTGCGCTGTCATCATTTTGAAAAAGATCGATGCTTATCGACATGGTTGGCGCCGATGTTTAGTAGACACCAATCTCCTTATTGCTGTCGACTTAACATACTGTAGCGAGAACTTAATTTCGCATGCCATTGGGAAATACATTAGATGCAAATTAATCATGAGATCAGTAGGAAAACGGAGGTAGCATAATCTTTAAACTTAATCCTCTTATCTTACGGTCCCCGCATATATAAGTAAAGGCTAATTCGCGTTAGTTGGGTATAATACCATGCATATTTATATGCGTATACGTGCACAGAAGTTCGCCGCGTCTAAACCTGAACTCCGACCTGTCGTGTTCAAATTCGTTACTCGAGAATTCGTCTCCGTGCCAGGAATGGGTGGCAGTAACAAAATGGGTTTTACATCGTCTAGGCGCACCGCGTCCCGTCCCCTGGGATTTAATAAACGTGTCTTCGTCGTGATTGTTCCGCCGATTTTGCCTTTTTCTCGAGACTCGAAATCCAGCTAGCTCCAGAAAACCGACCCAAGCTCGTCCGGCTGTTTTATCCGATCTCCATTCGACCACTCAGGACCACTTCGCTTCATAAAAATTGATCCATTGTAAATCGGGGCACAAAATTCTCACTTCACGTATCACAATACATCCCTGTCGAGTAAAGTCACGCAGATAACACAAAGCACAAACGAATCTTCAAACGACAATGCTCGAAACGCAACTATAATCCCCGAAAATCGAAAAGAACGACATTCTTTTACGCTACCCCTAATATCAACAGCTGTGCAATTTCTCAAATTCGAGTCTCAATCGTAAAAAACTGATGATACAATTACGATTCAAAGTATCGTCCATCGTCGAGCACTACTCTCACCCACTTTGAAAAAATTCACGGCTAAAGCCAACCGTAGGAAAACGGCGGAAGCAAAGTTGATTGCACGATTGATATATCGCAAGAAAGCAGAGAGGTCGTTTCAAAGTATATCCACGCCTTACCTCTTCCTCACGCCTCTTACCTGCTCGCGCCCCTCAGAGGCGTGATTATGTCTCATAAAATGGCGAGGCGAGTCCGGCACGAGATCGCGAGGAAAGGATACGAGGGCGTTCCGAGTGAATGGAGCTCACCGCGCATCGATCTCCTGGGGCGGAGTATCCGAATTCGCGGAGGGAACAAATTTAATTGCGTTTTCGTTATCGAATCGATATGAATATTTATGGTGGAAATTTTTAATACGAGCCGTCCTCCGCTTTTGTGCCGAGCCGGGGTAACGAAATGACGGTATTTACGCTGGGGCAGGGCATTTTTTAACGGCCGGGATCGTAAATTACGCATTGTCCGGCGCGGCGTTGCGTTATTTAAATTTTAACGTTCCGACGCGCGACACCGGCATAATGGCACCGCGGGGCTCCATTATTAACCGTAAATTAATTACCAAAATGCGCGGGAGCTTATTAGAACAGGAGTTCCTCGAGACGCGGTTGGGAAGCTGCGCGGCCGACTTTTTGGCCGTTCAGCTTTGTGCGCTCCGCTTGGATGTTTTTAATCGTATAACAACATTGAGGTGGATATATTTTCCGAGATTTTCCGTATATTACTCTATTCACATTTATATTTTGTTGCCTTCTTCTTTAGCGATATATTTAGTGCGCCTGAATATGACTAGAAAGTTGCTGATAGGTTTGACGTTCTGTTTGTACGCTTTATTTTTAAATCGGCTGTCTTTGTCTTTGAGATCCGTCGGTTAATGCGAATGAAAGGGTCATTCGAAAATAATTCAACGATTCTTTGCTTATATTTGACTTCTTTCATTATTTTGTAAGAGCATGCGATTATTTAGAAAAGGTGATTGAAGTATGGTCGCGATTCAAAATAAAATTCCATTATAGAGGGTAAACTTTTCTTCGAGCATAACGTATAAAAGAGAAGGCATATATTCGAGAAGCTATGTCTAGCAAAATAAGTTTCTATGTGTATCCTTCGTTCGACTCGTAAGAAAAATATTCTAAATTATCAGTCGCAAGGATTACATGTTTTTTAAATAAGTATACCATTCTGCATGGTTTCATATTCAGGTGTATTTAATACAGCAAGACTGGAAAAAGCGTATAGTGGCGCATATGAAACACAAAAAAATGTATATTCCTCGCGATTGATCGTTTAAAATATTTCTCTCGGAATAAGTTTCTGTCTGCAGTTTAACACTGCGAAATGGTGGCTCGAATGAAGGAGGAATGGCGTTTTAAACCGCGAGCACGGCTGGCCAAAGCGTAAAAACGATGGAATCGGGGAGAAACGAGGGTCGGGATAATTCGGGTGCCTTGGAAAATGCGATGTTGATTTCGTACCGCCATTTGAAGGTGTTCCCGGATAATGCGAGGAATGTGAGCGATACACGGGAAGTGAAATTCTCATTTACCGCGACCAAAACGGCATTCCGCCTGTTTGGAGGACGTGCTCAGAATGGAGAAAAGCTGCGTGCACTGTACTACCATTTAAGTCTGTCCAGCCACGAGCGTTTCTCCCTTGTTTTCCACTCCGCCAATGGGATTTGCGGTCCTTTGTTTTTCGCATTACGCAAAACTGACAGATTTCGCTGCTTTCGCCAGAAATTTGATCCTTCATTTTCGAGATCCATTCCAGGAAGCACGCTCTTAACAGTGGATAGAACGATCTTCGAGCGGTTAACGATTAGAATAAAGCAAGATTACATTCTGTGAGGTAATACAAGCTATTCACCATCTTCTTAAAGTCTATTTTGACTCGTCTGTTTTATAAATGTTTTATTCCTCTCAATATTTGATAATGCTTTCTGAAAAACGTAGAAGTGGTGTGTGAACGACGAGTTTTCCTTTACGGGCCGGGTTTTTTTCACCGGCGGATTTACGAGGCTCGATAAAGGAGGCTGTCATTTATGGGCCGGTAAAGGTATCGCACGATTATCGTCATTATCGTCGTCATCGACGTCATTATCGTAATCTGACAGCCTTTGCGGTTTATTATGCCGCCGACATGCAAGCACCCTCACGCGATCTTCGGCTTCGACCCCCGGATTGTCACGCGGATAAGGCTAAATGTGGAGCGAAATTGTAGATGCACGGAAAGGCAAGAATTTGCTTTCCATCGTCGCGATGAAGAAATCTCCATTCCTGACAGTTTTGGAAAGTATTTCCATCGGGCGCACGTTATTCGTTCAAGATTTAAAGTGACGCGGCAAAGAGGGCACGGTGACATCGTTTTTGGATTTTCCTCGTGCCTGAAAAAGCTCAGTAATCGTCGAGTTTTCTCAAGGATCATATCTCGATTTCTCGAGGATATTCTATTATAAATACGAAAGTTCGCATAATTCCGTTAAAACACTCGTGTCCTTAGATGCGAGAGACTTCAATCTCCAGTATATTCAGGTTACAGATTTTCCTCACATCGCTGTATAATTTTATACGAAGCGATGCGCAGAGTGGCTCTCTAATTGGACGTTTGCTCAAAGGGAACTTTCGTTTGTCGTCTCCCAAAAGCTTTAACTTTTAAAACACGCGCCATGCGCATTACGTATTTTCGCTTCCAAAGCGATGCACATTGTTTAATGTAATTTGGAACGTATGCGTTGAAAGTGTTTCATATTCGATTCTCAAACATCCGCGTGCGCGAATACTTTGTCCAGACCTCTTTTCTTTGACCTCCTGGGGGAAATCGGGTACGAGGCTCGTAAATACGATGTCGAAACCCTCGATTCTCTTAACGTTTAATCTGGCTTGGTAATCTCTCCTTCCATTCGAACAATTCCAGGGTTAGAAGTAATCTGACTCGATCTCCGTCGAGATTCTTCGAGGGAGGATGATTTTACGAGATCGGTGCCCGATGAATTTTGAATAGTTCGAGATCCGATCGAAATAATCTCGCTTCTACGCGCTGCTGAATTTTGTATGTCGAATTTTCTATTTCTCTTGCGGTTGCTGATATCGATCGATAAGCAGCAGGACCTGCGAGACGTTTTTGGATAGTCGAGCATTCGACGATGTATCGATATGAAGAAGCTACGATATTCTCTCTTTCTCGTCCGATTTTAGAGGAACAACCTGGGTATTTCCACTGGTTCGAGTTTTTCTTTTTTTTTTTTTTTTATCGAAGAGCCAAGAAAGTTTCTTGGTGAACTCGTTTATTCATCTCAGTTATCGCCTTCGTCGCCTGGATGTGCATAAAGAGGTTTTCCCCTTGCTCGCCTTTACTCTTTATTTAGCATCTTTAAATGTACAGAACGGCGAGAACGTGCGAATACCGGGCGCCTTTTTAATTATAGTCCGGGCGAGTTTTCAACTTCGGCGAGAGGAGCGGCACAGTATTGCTTAAAACTATTATCAAACTTTTCTACTTTCCGTTCGATATTCATTATAAGCAATAAACTTGCACGGTGGTGATAATTAAAAAAAAAGCGTGTCGAGTTCGCTGCTTGAGAGTATATCCTGGCAAGTTAAGGCAGATATCGTGGAGCACAATGCAAGGCTTATAACAGAATATTATAATTAGTGCATTTTTTATTGACACTTTGCTTTCGGAGAGTGCCATTCGTAGAGAGCGCAGGAATTTCTGGGAACATCGATGTCGTCGTTAAAAACATTCGGGGACCGGTCGCATTCCCGTTTATTTTCGAGACAGAAAATGGTCACGCAAACTTGCCAATTTATAGCCTCTTTGCTTTCAAGAAAGTTATAGTTTCTTTCAATTAGCGATATTACTTGGTTCAAGAACTTGCACATTGGGGCAATACTTAGGTACACTGTCCAAGATGTTCGGCCTGCGTTTTGTTGCACTCCGCCTGACATTCCCTTTATCGTTTGCCTCGTTCCATTGGCTGCACTGGGATAAAGCGAAATTAGAGTAAAAGGTCCGAGCTTACAACCAATTTCTTTAATCCAGCCTGAGAGTTCCCAAACGGCTCCTATCCTTTTTATCCCCACAAAGCGAGGGGATACCATTCGAAAAACGCATTTACCGATCTAATTTTTCGGATCTTTTCAGCGCCCTTCCTCCGCAATTCCAAGGATTTAGACAAACGAATACTCTCGTATTACAGTGTAAAGCTTCATTTTGCACGTACCTCGTAAAGACGATCACGTGGAATGTTATCTTTCTTCTCGTAAATCGTTTTGGGGTATATCGTGCAAAAATATACATATGGCGATAAAGGATAAATTTGATTTAGAAATGCGCGTCGAAGTACTGTTTTACGAGTAGAAGCCTGAGAGAATTTGTCTGATCATCGCTAGTGCTGTACTACTGATGCTGCGCCCAGCTGCTGTATTGACGTTTCGCACTGATAATTTTGCGATATTATTGAATATCATTGATATATGCTCAATATTAGAGATTTATATCAGCAGAAAAAATAATTGATAATTATTTATTTATCGTAAAACAAGTTATTGAACTACGACGTTTTGTGAATCTTGGAAGATTTAGAATAATTGCTTACAAGTCATTGGGATTATTAGACATTAACGCATCTTGATGATGTTTAACTTCTATAAACAATTATGTTATTATTTATTCTATATAGGTTTATATTAATTCTATATAATTATATATTAATTTAATTTTTATATAAATTATCTTAATAATTCTTTCAATAGAATCACCCTTAAATCATCATCCTCTATGATTTGTACGTTCTTTCGAAAGACGATTCATGTGCCGGAAGAACTTGAAAGATTCAAAATTACATGGAGGGCATGCAATATTTTCTGGAGAATGCTGCATCATCGGTGTATCGATCTATCGAGGCATCCAAGAGCATAGCTCTTTTGATCTGCATGCATTCGTTTTATTTTCCTTGTCGAGTGCGCAAACATGTAGGAAACAACGGCCGCCGCAGAAATCTTGCATTGAAAATACGTTGCTTTATATGGTGGGCGCGGCATCACGGTTCTACTCTGTCGGCTTCAAACTTTTTTAGTGGCGTACCCTTAAGGCAGAAAAAATAAATAGTCGAGCAATCGATCGAGAATCGAGAATCCATTGTAAGCAGCATTTTACAGAGAAAACAATGCCATACGTAATACCCAAAAAAGCTGTTATTACACATTATCTCTATTATAAATATAGAGCACACGTTTCTCACTACGATCTTATGAGAAGGACTTGCATTTGTCTAACAATTTTCGACAGTGGGAAGATCCGCTACTAAATATTATCTATCTCGATATTCAGTTTTCCATAAATATTGTCCTTCCTATAGTTCGGCTTGCGAATATTAGGATGCTTTACAAAGTATATATAAAAATGATTTTCTGCCCCGAGGCACGATTATGAGATATAGCCGAACCACTGTATTTAAACGGCTCACCGAATTGGGTTTACTTTGGTTTTGTGTATTTCTGCATCCGCCAGGCCGATGTATGGAAAATAACCAGCAGGATGGTTTTGTCGAAAATGAACCGGAGATGGCATCGAATTGCATTGTCGAATGCTCGTCAAACGCGAAACGTTACATGCATCGACATTTATCCGCGGCCTGGCGAACTGAAAATGGAAGTGAACTTGCTTGAACGCGACGGCAAGTCCGCCCGTTGACTTTACAAGATTATCGTCGAATCCTTGACGTGATTCGCGTTTTAGAATAACATTTCTTAGCCTTTCTAGGGCGGCGAGACAATTTAGAGTAATGATCCTGATCTTGGGAGTCAAGTCGATGAATAAAATAAGGTATTCGTATACGCGAGCCAGGCTAATGTGAATAAAATAAAGTATATAAACAAATATGAATTTTATTGTCTCGTTTATGTTGAGTATATTATTATCACACAAATATTTTTATAACGTTTTAGATATATTATCTTCTTATTTGATCGCATTTTGGCATTTTAATAATGATTGTACTCGTTCTGACGATCTTGGTTATTTTTCTCGCGACAACGATTAGTTCATAAATCTTTGGTGTTATTTCTTCACTCATCTCCCGCCTTTTCTTTCATTAATAACTTCTTCTTTCTTAGGGTAGAAACAATGAAAGTTAGATTTTAAGGTCAAACGAGTTTTCCTTATTAATTTAATTTCAGTTTGAAACGTGCATTACGGCAATCTTGTAGAATTAAATACTCATTGCAACGTACCTCTGTAGGGAAACCTATCAAAATCGGATAAAGGAAGTTCCAGGATAGAAAGTGACCGTGGCTTTTCGAGAAAATCTCATTAGTGGCCAATGCTGAGAATAAAGCGAGTACCGAAGCGTCTGGATTAGTGACGCCGGTGGAAGTGCCATCAAAAATTGATTTATGTAACAAATTATGCGTAAGACGCTCAAGAATAGTCAAAGGATGCTTTGTTTTGGCGAAACTCGCGAATAAGTCACGGCGGGAATTCCTAAATAACGATTCTTGGAAGTCCGCGGTCGGAGTGCTTCGTCGAATGCCGTAGATAGTATCGAAAATGGCGAGTGATAGAAAGTGAAATAAGAAAGACAAAAAAAAAACGAAAGCAAAGTACCAATTCAAGTGCCGATATCGCCAGCCAGTGACTTCACGAAACAATCGATAACGCGACTCAAGAATTCCTACTCGATCCTTCGAGTAGCTTGGCGTTGGGAGTTTTCGAACTTTCAGAAAAGAGCCAATAAGCGAAGGCGGGCGGTTGGACACTGGACAAAAAAGAGATCTGATTTTTACGACGCAACAATTGCCCTCGATATTGTAACATCTAATATCGCGAGTGCAAGAAGTTATCCGACACTTCTGTTGGTATAATATTCTTTGAAGTATACTCAACATCACTACTGTTGTATCGATCATTAATACATTATATATTTCGTACGATATATTTTCTACTTCGACTTCTCCGAGTTATGTTATTTAATATCGCACCGCTCGCCATTAAGAGCGTTGCCTTTGTCAAAATGGAGACCAAATAGTAAACCGTCGATGTTTTTAATAGGGCATTACAGTTCGTGCATTATACACTTTATGGCCGATCGGTTATGTCTATGTTATGCAATTTGGAGTGATTATAATTAATTACCATTGAGCCTCGGTGTACGCGGAAGCACTAATGCGATTCGATTAAATTAGTATAAGGGAACGTTGCAACAGATTTCCTCTAATTAATTAACAATATACGCTTTCAAACCACGCGATTGATTCTGCCAAACAACCGGCGATTTAGTTGCCGCCGTACACCGCGGAACGTGGAATTGTAGAAGTGTTACGACTGTCCAATAGATTTATGAAACAAGGATATTGCAGTTGATCCGCTTAACAATGATTTTGGCAGCAAACCACAATGATGTCGGGATTAGCACCGTATGCAGATATTGTTAGCGTTAATATTACAAGTAAAGCTGTGAATGTGACGTGGCGGTATTCGATGGTTTTATTGGTAGAGATTTGATCGATTCGATTGAAACTGATTGAAGGTAAGATTTCAAACCTCGAGGGAATATTTGCTTCTTCCATTATCTCGAAGGCGCAAATCGATTACCAGTTAAGAGTACACTTCCACTTTGAACATCGGCGCAATTTACAATAAATTTTTGCCAATTACGTTGAATCGCATTAAAGTATTAGTAGTGAAATTTGGGAGTGTCTGTTCCATTTATAAACACAACAGTGAATTTGTATTATTCATTATAAAATATATAACAGTACTTCTATTATTTCCTTCTTATATTATTTAGTATATATGATAGTATTTCCATTATTCCCTTATAAAATGGAGGAAACTTTCGGGACAAGCTAATAAAGCAGACAATTTCCGATTAAAATATGATTTTCCTCATCGCAGAATGTAAAGCAAAGTTTTCGACGGTACATCAATAACTTATCTACGTTTCCTTATTAGCCAGAAATAAGATCGAATCGATCGATCCGTTGAAATCGAGGGACGATTCAGGGCTTCAGCACCGTCAAACTTAAACCGATTTTCGTCTCTCGAAAGGAATGAATCTGTCAGAGCACGAGAGTCAGTGGCTCGTCTTTTTTTTCTTCCTTCCCGTGGCTCGAGCACGAAGCACGGAGTTTCGAGCAAAATCCACCCTCGCGGAATAAATTATTCCCCTCTTTGCGTGCGTTTAACATCTCGCCATTCGTCCGGCAGGAGATTGCAGCGTCGTGTAACGAGATCCGCCTGTCCCGATACAGGGCTTCGTTATTTCCACGGGGCGAGTCGCTCGTTTAAACCTTTCGATACCTTCCGTGACTATAGACGCACGACGTCTAATGCTCGTTGCATCCTATCGATGACAATGGCCGGTCACTTTTTTTTTTCCCCAATGATTTATAGGCTGGTCGAAGCATGGTGTAGCTCTTTCAGCGGGTTTTTCTGTTTCATTTATGGATCGCTCATCCGTGATTTACATTGTGTTTGTGAAATATTGAAAGTGACGCTATATGCATTGCTACGCGTTTGGGGAATGAATTATTGGTTTGTCTTCGAGGCAAGGGTTGGACTATGTTATTAAATGAATTTAATTCAAATTATACGAATTAAGCTTCTGTAAGTGATATTTATTTTTACTTGGATTTTGGTGTTTGGATGACACTTAAGTTTCAGTTTCTATACAATCGTACGCTGCTAAGGGGGAAGAAAGAAGTTGTATATAAGGAATGAGATATCTGATAAGGAAGGAATTGTTGATTTACTATAACCCACGAATCTCGAAGGAGGCAATAACCAACTTAGCACAAAGTACCAAAAAAGGAATATTACTCTTAGGAGGTAACCGTGAGTTATAAAGAATGATTCATATTTCTGCTTGCTTATATCCGCCATTTTTCATATTCCTTCTCTCCAATGTCTTCAGAATTCATCAGTAGTCTTGCATTGTCGATGACGAATAAAAAGTACACTTGATCAGCCGTATCTCTAAAAATCCCTGCTATTCTTTAATTCCTCGTTTCATCCTGCTTCATGCAAATTGAAATTACAAAGCGGCGTTAATGTATATCTCGAGCAGCTGCGGTTGCTTCTCTTTAAAATATCAGTTGTGGCAAACTCGAAGAAGAAATGGCCCCTGCATGGGCTTTCGAGGAGAAATAAATCTGCTTTCCTTAAACTATGCACGGAGGGAGAGTAATCATTTTACTTCGCGCCTTATATTTTTCACGCAATAATGGTGGCATTCATTCGAGATAGCATCGGCGGAGAGTAACGACCGTCTTGAAAATGCAGGAAGAGATCCGAAGGAGCGGCAATGCGAGGCGAGATTTTGCATAATTGTAATTACATTTGAATTTAACGGGTAAATACGCAGCGAGCGCGCATTCCGGCAAAGTGCTGTGCTCAAAGATAGGCGGACACTGAAATCCTCGCTGTGCGGCTAACAATAATCGCGATTCGTCACGCGTTTTTCCACTCCGTTTAAAATCCCAGGAAAGCGTCTTCGCGTTGGAATTCATACGGATACGCGTACCCATAAAACATGTGGAAACGATTAAATGATTTTAGCGTACAACAAATGCGATTAACGAAACAGAATTTCTCCGAGGCTCTCTGCCGAATTTCTCATATTACTTTTCGTTGAAACATTAATTTTACTTTCGTGACTGGAGACTTCTTTAATAATCGTAATTAAAGGTACATTCGAATCAAGAAGCGTACGTTGAAGAAAAACGTTGAAATCTGAGCAACTCAGCATTTGTTCGTCTATCTATTATCCTCTTGGTTTATATCTAACACTGAATTACCTGACTGGAGAAAATCTTTAAAAAAACTTATACAACTTGGATATAAAGTACTTTCTCGGATTTTTCATGATTTTGTCACAGCCTAGGGATCGACATATTAATCTTCATATATCATATTTCCTTCGTTCTCGTTCTCTTTAAGGACTTATTCAGGTAATTTAAATATATCTAAAAAGCGACTGATTGACTTAGCGTTAATAATCCATACGCTGCAGTTTGTTTCGAGATAATTTCTTAGCGTACTTTAGCCTCGTGTCCACGTTTACATAACCTAGTAAATAAGTTAAATCGATTTACCCGCGGCAAATCCTTTAAAGGATCGTTGAACTTCGAAGATTCTTTATCGCGCGCTCCTTCCTCGGGCGAACATCCTGCAAAATTGCCATTTCAGGGGATCCAGTGTTATAAGAAGGTGCAGGCATAGCGGCGCAAAATTCCGGAGCATCGTTTCGAAAGAGTTGCGCGGCCCCCTTTTTCCCGCTCTGGGCTGTTTTAATTTTACTACGTCCTCGCGAGATTATCTTGCTGGTGTTTAATATTAAGCCCCGCCCCCTTCCCCCACCTTTGCCCAACCGAAAAACTTTTTAATATCGAAGCGGCGTATCGCTGCATCGCCGACTCCTGTCGGCTAGAGGCTAGATTTTCTCGGCTCAAAGGTCGTTCTCGGGGCTCTTCTCGAAGCTTTTTAAATTAATACACCTGCAGGTTGCGGAAGGAGCCAGACAATGGCCAAAATGGAATTTTGCTAAAGGATACCGCCAGTCGGATGGTTAACAAGATTCCCTCGAATGCCGCCAAAGTGTATTTTTTCGGCTACTCGATGGTAAAGTGACATCCTTGGTTTTTTTTTTCGCCACACGCAGGGATATTATAGCACGGTAATTTGGGATTATTCCATGGATGGTTGGCCAGGAGGAGGGGGAACAATGCGTATCGAAGCAAGGTATAGGTATATTTTGGGGCTACACTTTGTGGAAACGGACGCATTGAATGCTTATTCGCACGGAAACATTAAATCACGGTGCATAGAGGTACCGCTCTCTCATCCTGTATTACAAAGTTCAAGCGTCAATGGTCGATTACAAACAAAGAGAATGCTACACCGAGGACGATGCTAAATCTATAGGATAACGCTTCATATCCAGAACAATATAGATCCAGATAGCGATGGTGAAATAACTTTGGAATAATTCATAAAAAAAAGCTAGTACTGTTATTTAAATGTCCACAATACTATTCATACATCTGAGAAATCGTTCTACCACTGGAGATTAATGTACAGAATAGAAAGCGCGTATACTGATTTATATATACTCTTTTTTTTTTGGACGTGTAAAATTACATTTTCAATCGCGTATCGTTTAATCGCTAAATAGCCGCGCGTGTGCAATTATTAAACTGCAATGTTGCGAATAACGGTGCATGGCAAAGGATTTCATTTGGCCCATTAATTCGAGCGATGGTAAAAAGCATTCCGCGCAAATATAAATGCGTAAGCGCCATTTGGATCTGTGCGTTGCTCTCGCCGGACACGAAACACCGGTGAGTCTATTAAAGCGCATAAGCACATTCAAATAATGATAACGCATTTCGCCGTGCTTCAACTTTTATCCGCTCCTGGCGTGTCGAGAAAAAGAAGAATATTGGCAACACCATGCTGTTGGCTTTTCCGAGTGTTAGCAGCTTGCCACAAAAGTGTGTTTTGCTATCTGCACACTGCTGCTTTATCCGACAGTGTTTATATAAACATGGAGCCTAATGTGACAAACACTGTAGTGCTTTATCTTCGGTGGTCCTCTAGTCGTATATATGATTCGATAAAACAATATGCAACAGAGAATATTGTGCATCTATTATTTCCTTACAACATGAAAGAAACTCTAAACGGATGTATAGCAATCAAGAAAGACATTTTGGTAAAAACAAGTTTATTAAAAGTTCGAACGAGTTCCAAGCTTTCGCCATTTCCGCCTATTTGAAAGACAGAGGAAAGGCTTTGGAAATAAAGACGGACATTATCAGGATGGACGTTGACTTTTAATTAGAATAATAGAAAGTTAGGGTTTTCTAAACCTCTCGCGTCGTCGTTTAAATTCTTGAGTAACGCACTCTTGTGTAGAAATAGAATAACCAGAAGTGGGTACGAGGCTGATTAAAAATCTTCGATCGATCGCAAAAAAATTGACAGGAAAATAAAATGACAGAGGAAAATTGAGAGGAAAATTGAGTGAAAAATTTCAAGGAGGCGATTTTGTCCTGACGCCACTGCGCACCAGGGTCAAAATACCGAGTGGCAAAGCAAGTTTTCTATGGCAAAGGGTATAAGGACGCGGATAGATGTCGTTGGTGGGTTTAATAAATATAGCAATTTAGACACTCCACTATCATAATCCAGAATCACGGGGAAGCAAATCTGACGTACGGTCGAGTTTGCGTATGGAATCTTAACCGTACATCGTCAGAAATATGCCGGGCACGTTTGGACCAGGATCTGCTGTTTAAAGTGTTTAAAGTAGGTGGTCCCGGCGCTGAAGTATGCGCATCACGTAGGAAATTCTGTGGTGGCTGAAGTGTACTCTCGCTTGTGATTTCCATGCCGAATAATCGGTACAGGTTAGATGCGTTATTCTGTTAACCGCGCAAAACAACATAGCTGGCTGCAAAGCTTTAAATAATCTTGCACGTACGAACACAAGAAACTCGCGATTTTCTTTCGTCCTCATTGCGGAAACCAAGTCTCTCTTCGATGTTTTTCCATTCGAATCCTCACTCACCCGTCCAATCGCATATTTTCCTCTTTAATCGTACGGTTATATTATTGCCACGGATAAATGGCGCGCCTCTAGCAGTTTTCACGGGATTTTTATTCATCTTCGCACACACGCCAAGAATCCTCTTCCGCGGTTATTAATTTCATCGAATTCCCACGTACCGTGAGATACTTCTCTCCCCGAATTCGTCAGCGAATTTAATTAAACGCCATCGATCTATTACCAAAATGTCCGCGAGAACGCGAAGCAGGGCAATCGTTTCAACGGAGAAATCGCGAATCGAGAAGAGCAGCCGGAAAAATTCTGGCTGTCGGCGAGTTTCTTCTTTTTCCAAGCAAGGTATCCAGGAAGATTTCTGAACGACGTCCGTTTTAATCAGAAAGAAACCCGCCGCGCCGTTCGATTCTTGTTCCACCATGAAAGATCCCAATCTGAGGTACGAGCGCGGGGGAGGCTGGCCGAGGGAAAAGAATTTGAGCTATTAAATTATATAAAATTACGCTCCCCCGTCACGGGGACTCGTCCCCGCTTTTTCCTCGAGCCCCGCTCTCTCGTCGATCCCTTTTAACCCTCCGTTACTCCCTTTTATCACCCACCCTATTCCCCGGAACGTCCGGGAGTTATAATTGCCAACGAGAACGAAAAGAATCGTGGCGCCTCCGAGCGGCCCCATTCGCCCAGTCCGCTTTTTCATCATCGCCCAGAGTTATGGTCCGCATTATCCGCGTTCCTGTCGGTTCGAGAATTATTGTAACTTCGGGTATCGGCGCTGGGTTGGGGTGGGGAGGGGGCGTGGCGGGGTGGGGCGATGAGGGGGGGGGGGAGTCGATAGGAATTCCGTGAGCGCCGTACACCGAGACATTCCTGCCCCATATTTTCCCCTTTATGCCCCGTTTATCCTACGGTTGCTGTACATGGCTCCTCCCTTGTGCTCGACTTACGTGCCACGATTCTGTATCTGTATTTTAGAAAGCGATAAACCTCGGCGACCTGGATGGAGAGAAATTTGAGCCGGTCGGTTGGTCCGCGAGAGGAACGATCGTGACTATGAAGGGAGGAGTTATTAAGTGGCATTAATCGAAGGACCGGCTGGAGGTGTGTAGGAAGGACGTGAATGGTTATAGCAACGCCAATGGGGAAAAATCGCTGGGTGGTTTATGGTGGTCCTTGAAAAATGACGATTATAGGTTGGGTCGCTCTGCGAAGGATTTAAAGCGTAAATTCGGTATTATTGGGGAATGTTTATAGACATGAGGGAAGGATGTGGTTGTCCAATTTTTGGAGATGTTCGATATTTGTTTCCGTTTGATGTATTCCCAGCGAGTTATTCGCGTTGAGAATCGAACGTAATTTAGTAGCGGAAGGAAGCGTGGTGTTTGTGTACATTTAAGCAGGTTTACCAGGTTTTGGATGTTTATTTAAATTTGGTTCAGGTCGGAGATATTTGAGGTGACAGCTCTTGCGAAATTTGATTTCGGGGGATTACTAAAATAAAATTTCGTCGAGAGCGATCGTTGAACGCTCGTAGGAAAATCTGTGCTTTGCATAAAATCGCAGCTTCGCTTATACGAGTTACGCGATCGAGTATTTTGTCTCTTTGAATCCCCGCTTATCTTCGCGGAACGAATAATATTTTTCTTTCGACCTGCGATTATCGCGAGCAGCACCTTTCGTTTGAACGCATTAAACGATCAGCGATCGAATGTTGCTCCTCCGCCGATTACACGAAACACTGGTAAAGGTAATTTGACGTGAAACGATGTACGATTTGGCTCATTAGCCAGCACCAATTTCCTGTCGAATAACGCGACGAACTGCCGCCGGACAGATGTCCGATATCAAAACGTATATCCACGTAATTAATCGTTTTTCATCGTAGTCTCATCAGGCATCTCGTTAAACCTGCCCTTTATAATTCCAATTAACGAACTAACTGATTCGGATTAATTCGGATTTATTATATATTCTGACCCCTTTCGTTTATATATCCTGAACGATATTCCGGCGTAACGTTTTTATTCGATAAGTGGAATTTTCATTTTTGGGGCCCGATCGGTTTCGCACAATAATTCCGAATATTTTTTCTGGCGCTTCATTACTTTGATACTGAATTTCTCTTCCGACTTTAATTATTTCGTTTGATTCGTCCAGCCTTTGTCGGTTAATGTGCATTAATGATTTCCTTGGGTTGTTTGGAAAATTACGTTTATCCCTTGCCGCCCAAAGGTATTATCTCCGTAACTCGTGCGAGTCGATTCGAAAAATCAGACGTTGAAGTAATAATGAAAAGTGCAGAAATATATTATCATCAATTAAAAAGATATCCAAGTAATTGCTTATCAGTGTGCAAAGCTATCGAGACTGTGCTCGTTGCAGATGTGCAAAGCATTAAAAACGCGAGTTCCGCGCCAAATAACCATAGTCATCGATAAAGTCAAGCCGTAATACAGAAATCGCTTAAATCTGTTATTAAACGACAAATTGTACGTTTAATTACCGCAGTGATTAAGGATTAATAGTTTAATTTACCTGACAAACGAGGCAGTACAAAATCCGCTTAAAACTGAGGGTCCCGGACCAAATGGCTGTGGCAATGTCGGATGTCGGAATCAAGTACGCAAACAAGGACGATTTGAAACCTATCCCGATGGGTAAACCCCATCCTAACTCTCCACTGTAATTGCTTCGAAAATGGACAAACAATCGAGGGTGATCGGAAGCACATCTTTAACTGCGGACTCTAAGCTAACCGATCGCGTCGATCGTTGCTGAAATCCGATACAGCGATTCGAAACCCTTCTCGACCGGCTGATCTTTGGTCTAATCACTTTAACAGTTTGAAAACAATTCCCAAAAAGAACGATTACATAGCTACCATCGAAAGAATATCGATTAATAGATATTGCAACGAATTTGTAAGCGTTGGTATTTTTTTTTTCACGATAATCAAAGAATGATTACATAGCTACAATCGAAAGAATATCGATTAATAGCTATGGCAACGAAAATGTAAGCGTTGGCATTTTTTTTTTTCACGATAATCAAAAAATGATTGCATAGCTACAATCGAAAGAATATCGATTAATAGCTATGGCAACGAAAATGTAAGCGTTGGCATTTTTTTTTTCACGATAATCAAAAAATGATTACATAGCTAAAATCGAAAGAATATCGATTAATAGATATGGCAACGAATTTGTAAGCGTTGGTATTTTTCTTTCACGTAGTAAAGTACGATGCGCTCTTTCTTGAGATTGAAGATCCAACACGCTTACACATAGCCTGAATTTATTTAGGGTATCGATGCAAATACTCATTATAAACTTAACTCTAAATATTTCTTACGTGAAGTAGAATGTTACCAATATTAACAACGAACAGTGACACATTAACAACGCAGTCAGAAAAGCAAGTAATCTATTTCCCAGCGTTTCCATCGCGTAAATCATAAACATTAACGAACGGCTATTCGCCGCATATTCAGCGAAGTTTCAAGAGTACTGCATATTCACGGTGGCAAGGCGAAAATAGCGCGCGCAAAGCAATCATCCGTGGCTCTATTAAACACTACATTCCACACCTCCTGAACGTGTTCGTCGTCATTAAGGGACCAGTGGCGTGAGATCGATGGAGGAGAACAAAAATTCCGGGGGAACGAGAGGGGAGGGGGGGGGGGTGAGAGGAGTTTGGGACAGCGCATGGGGGATGTTCGTTGGGAAATTAGCCTGAAAGTCTGCATTCGAAAGTGCAGGCACTGTTTTGAAACCAGTCTGTCGTTGAAGCTTCGACGCCCGCGGAGGGTCCTCGACTCGACGAGGACTCGAGGGTCGCGACCCCTCTGCGGGGTTGACGCACTTGCCAGCGAGCCACGATACGCCCCTCCGCCTCGTGTCCGGGTTTCTTCTCAAAGCACCGCTAACCGGGACCCTTTTCCTTTCCAGAGCACACCTGCAAGGACTTCCGGTGCACTCAGAATGAATTCTGCATCGAGACGGATCTCCTTTGTGACGGCGTCAATCACTGCGGCGACGGCTCCGACGAGGCGACCTCCACCCTCTGTGCCAGTAAGTTTCCATTATCTTGCTCTTGCCAAAGATCCCACGCGCTTAGATCGAGCCTAAGGCTGGTTTACTTTGGTAGCTGGCTGCGATCCTCGCGTGCAACATTGGAGATGTGCCGTATTAATCGCGAGATCCTTCTTCGTTACTCTGGCGGTTAGAATCTTTTGATTACCTTGCGTTTGGTAGTAATACTGTGGTGTGCGAGATTTTTCAGCCGCGATATTTGACTGAAATAGGGGTAATCCATGCACCGCAAAGAAAAGAAGGGAAAGGCTCTAAATAAGGACAGGGGTGGCGAGTTTAGGCGTATATAAGTACGTAGGGGTAAGTTTAGTTCTCAGTCGAGTTTTTTAGGAAAATATCGAGTTTTTCGATTAGTGTGCTTGATACAGAATTTTGTAGCTATGGTGGTTCGGAATCCTCCTTAAACAGTAGATCTTAGGTCAAATGATTTAAACACTCGGTGCTGAAAGTTAAAGAAATTAAATGACAATTGCAAAAGACATAATTAGAGCGTCTTTCTACTTTGGATGTATCATTATATGTATAATAATATACGGTTACAGTCGGTGGCAAAAATTAATTAATAAAAAAAGGAGAAAAAATGATAGAAGCGTGTTGTATTTTGCAAAAGGTAGTCCACCATCCCCTAGGTAACATGTGGCCTATATGGAGACACAGAATCCCTTTCGAGATAACCGTATTTGGCCCAAAATTAAGATCACGAGTCTGACTTGTGATATTCATGTTTGTCA